>JAYMTP010004926.1:0-14141 GCA_036897365.1 Geranium brycei
ATATCGTGTGTTATTTACGTTTCTGTTCTGTGTGATTTTTAAACTGTGCATCAGCAAGATGTCTATCGCAACGTCTTGACATTGTGATTGACATCGTGCGTCTAACCAGAATTTCAATAGTGACGAAGATCATGTCATGCTGACCAGTTGAGAATCTACCATGACCCAGTGACATACACTAAAGGCCAAATCCAAATACCTACTTTCACCATATGGGTATGTCCCCTCTTTCTCTTGGGCATTTCATCAAACACGTACCGTGCGTTCGAGCCAGACGAGATACAATGTCCAAAGCAAACCCCAAAAAAATGTTACAACAACGTGAAAGGCACGAATTCAGTACCAAATTCATTCTTAAAAAATATAAATAAAATTTTTTTTTCTTTTGAGCTTACCAATCTGGAGATGGATCAATCAACTCATTTTCAACGACTTTGTTTCCAGAAAATGCGACGAAGACGAACTGATGAACTGGGTCTGAAACCTTCAGCGTAGCAGCCTCTCGCCATTGCAGTACCTGAAAGAGACGTCCGTACGCCGCACTTCTTCCCGCCGGCGACTTTTCCGATTTGTCTCCGGCGAGCCGATAATTTTCCCAAAAACATTGCCTATTTTTTTATTTTATTTATGAAAGTATGCGATACTCCACTCAGCTGGAAAGTGGGGCCCACATAACCTGATGGGTCCATTTTCGGCCCATAGAGCCTTCAAAGGTCATTGGGCCGCGAATTGAGGTTTGACTGAAACGGCGTCGTAAGGTGAAACCATTTTCCCAGAAAAGCTCGGTAGATTCGTATCTAAGAGAGCTTCATCAAGGCTTTTCCAGATCGTCGAGGACTCAGAGAGTGAGAGAAAATGGTGAAAATGGTGCACTTCTTCGCGATGACACTGGGAGCTTTCGCGTTCTATCAAACCATGGACAAGGTTCACGTCTGGGTCGCTCTCCGTCAAGACGAAAAGGTGCTCTTCTCTCTCTATCCTCCTCCATCAGAATTATTCGACCCTTTTCACATTTCTGGGAAAATTAACTTTACATGAATTGAAGGTCCTGATTCGATTCGGTGCTAATTATGATACCCAATTGTCAACTTAGATACATCTCAGGAAAATAGAGAAACCCTAGAAGATCCAATGGGCACAGTTATGCTTCCGCTGCTGCGTTTTAGATTGAAGTTTCCATTTCACTGTTTCTTTTTTATTTTCTAATCTACCATACGTCACCAAATTGCCAAAAAGTACAAATCTTGTGGGTAAATTTGATCTGGGTTATGGCTCAACTGTAATTATAATCTATTTGGTAGCTCAATTTTTCATGAAAGGTGTGTTTTATCATTGTAGTTCTCTGATTTGAGAGTTTGGGCATTTAAACAAAAGAGAAATGAGGATTGTTGGTGATGGAAGTGGAAGTGGGATCATTAGTCTACGCAAAATTACAGATGGAAATGATCATTTTCGAGTTTTTGGTTATCTTTGTATTTCTCTGGTTTTGCATGTTTTTGGATATGTAAATAATGAAAGAGAGATAAGAATTGTGTGGGTGATGGAAGTGGAATAATTAGTCAGCAAATTTACTGATATAGAAGTTAGAAGTTAACATTTATAGTTTCTGGTTATGTTAATGTTTGTGTATAACTTTCCGGTGTTTCATATTTCAGCAAGAGAGGATGGAGAAGGAAGCAGAAGTTAGGAGAGTTAGGGAAGAGATGCTAAGGCAGCAAGCTCTGGAGAAGGAGGATACGCTTGCATGAGGATCGTGTTTCTTCTGATGCCAAAGGCCTTCTCTATACTTGTTCGTTGCTCTGTTTTGTTCGTGAATTGTTACTTCAGTGTTGGATGTAAAGCATAGGAGAATGGTTGTTTTTCTCTATTTCATGAATTGCCTATTGGGGTTTATTGGAATGTGCAGTTGCATCTTCAATGAGTCTCTTGTCTGTTAATTGTTGGGCATTACTATTTGCATCTATTCTGACTTGTGCCGTTATTGGTAATTTTTATAGTCCCGCCGCCGGACAATTTTCTGATTGTTGGAAGAAACACTATAGGGTTACTTGTTTTAGTGTCATGTGAAAATTTTAGGTTTAGCCCAAGGGCTTCCTTGTCTAGAGACTCTGATTTTGATGTCTGAAGACAACGGCAGGATGAAATGTTTAAGGATCGACCCGGACTCTTTTGGAAGGAAGTATAGAGAGAGCTCTCTTGTGAAACATTACTTTTAACAATTTTGGAAACCCCATTATAGCTAAACAAGTTTACTCCCATGACATCTTCAAGCACAAGAGAGAGGCTTAATTAATCTATAATTACCGGTTCAAGAAAATAGTTCACAAGAGATGAGCACTTCTCGGCATCTATTTAGATGAACATCCAACAACAATATTTGACGCAGAGATCAAACAAAATACTACACATTACAAGTGGAAGGAGATCGATAATTTAGCCAAAGCTATGTCTAAAACTCTTCCGTGGCATGCGGGTTTGGAGGAAAAACATTTTCATTCTTCTAGGGGCAAGTCGCTACTCTGGCCAAATATGTCGGGAATTCCATCCCAGTTCTTTTTTTCCCTTGCCTCCCAATATCCTCCTATGTAATGGTAATAGCCATCCTCATCCTTCCTGAACCATCTCGGTTGCCACCCTCGTTCCTGCAACCTTCTTGCCTGTATCAAATTGTAAACCATAAGGCAGCAAATCTTTGTTACCTAAGTTTAAGCCATCCTCTGCACATAGTGCAGACTCCAGATGATATGATTCAAGTAAAAAAACCCAATATGATACTTTGAAGATCATATTGTCAGTTCTTGGTTCGTTTTGATCTCACTAGTGAAAATTAAGGCAATGGAGTAACTAGAAATGTGAAAACGTGAGGTATGAATATGATACTCAAATGTGCCTTCTTGTGATGTTACAAATGAAGGATAAGTAGGTGAGATACCTGTCTCTGCAACTGTTCAAGTCTCAGCTTCTCTGCATTAGCCAACTCATATTCTCCGTTCTCCAGATGTCTTTGATCTGGTCTCAGTCTTGAGTCAGTGGGAGGCAATTTGTCCGTCAAGCCAGGTGTCAATTCATTCAAAGAAATTGCAAAAGGAGTCAGGTTATATCTTGTCTTGGTGGCATATTTGTCTCTTTCCCACAACAACACAGCTTCGGCCATTGGATCATACCCCTTTGGCTTGGTTGTTGGATCGCCCAATACGTAGTACATTGCCTCATCCCACTTCCCCACCAACATCGCTACCTTCTCCCCTGTTCTGTTGTCTTGAACAAATCCATGAACCTAAAATGCCATCAAAGCACATTTACTTCATTATCAGCAAAGAAGGGTGATCATCAAACAGTTTATACATCTGCTCACATCATAGCAATTGACAACTTCAGTTGAAGTTAAGGCACCCATCTAATTCTAATTATCAAGGCACTTAAGATAGGTGGATAACAAGTTGTCATACAAGATCCCTATTGAACTAAAGGGAAAGTATCACATGTCAGCTATATGATTGTTCTATGTTGCATGACATTGAAACCAAAAGGACTAAAAGGGTATGTCATTGCCTAAGTTTACTTGGAAATGAGTAATAAGAAAATACATGATAATGCATGGCCTAATGGAAAGGAAGGGATGGAGTTGGAGAGTAGGGCATAAACCCAAAGAGGTTTCCTAAAAGATTAGCCCCAGTCTGCACAGTAAATAATATGGTTGTTTAAAGGAATCTACATGGTCCTTTCAAATTATGATCCTACCAAAATTTAACCCTCCTAAACATCTTGAAGAGTAAACAGTCATTGTTTACCAAGGTAAAGCACCAGGACAAAATGCATGGAGACATGTGCCTTTGATCTTTCTACTCATTACTACAAAAGTACCTGATGTGGATTCCGATCTATTATAGACTGCTCCTTGAATTTGAGCTTGCAGGAGTAATTGCCACTGCCCTTGATACGCATGGTGCCATAATGGTCACAATAGATTTTACCTAATATGATGTTATAAATGGAAGTGGTGACCTTACTCCACTGAAAGGTCTCACCATCTTCAAACTGCAGGGTAAGGGTACCAACAGGATCAAGCTGAATAGAACGGCCCCAAAACTTGCCTTTCAAGTTAGAATCTGCCCAGAATTTCCAACCTTTTCCCTCACAGTGACAAGCAACAACCATTGGATGGTGACTTACCTGAAAGAAATGTTCTGCTGAATCAACTAGCAGTTCAATTTATCTGCTAAACTTGATTATCAATAAATGATATGGTGAAAGAAAAGGGCTTACCTTTTCAGAAAAAAAGTGAAGTCCTTTATCAGGATAGTCAGCCTCATAAGTCTCCCCCAAGAGAGGATTAAAGGGTTTGCATTGCCGGCCTTCTGTCGAAGCATAACCAGACACAGCGAAAGCCGCGACATTTAAAATTCTCATCAAGTCATTCTTCTGCATCAATCATATATCATAAGCTAATTAAAGAGTGAAATTATGATATGATGTAAGTAATTGAGTTCCCCAACATCATTTCTTTCAGGCATCTTTCGCTGATGCCTGAGGCTCAAACTCTACATATTATCAACTCTCCTACTTTTGATGAAAAAATAATTTATTATTGAAGGTGTCCAATGCATGTTTATCCCCAAAACCATATTGTTTTGAAGAACTGAGAATAACCAAAGCAAATACGGAAATACTAGAACGCACGCTAAATACCCTGCAGAAAGAAAGTTGTTCCCTCATCTTTGTAGTGTAAGTGTATAAATTGCTAACTTGAAATATGCAAGTCTACTGAGTGCAAAATTAACACCAACATATCAACTGCATGCATATGCATTACAATGTAATTAGCAGATCATGCTTAAAAACTGTCTGCTGACAGCTGAGGACCTGACCTGCTTTCCCCATTCTAATGCTTGATCAACTAAGTATGAATACTCCAAATCTTCAAAGCATTTCTGCAACGATGAAAGTGGTTCATTAAAATAAACCGGGAGGCAAACTCCAGACAAGTCCTTTCCAATATTATCCTTGATAATTGACCAAAGGCCAACTGGCTTCTCTTTCTCCTTTGGTTCTGGTAAATTATCCCTCCTTTTGACATATGGATACTCAATTAACTTGATCTCCTTGTCAGCACCACATAAACGATCAGAAAAGAAAGAATCTTTATCATATATACTAGTGTTTCCCATGCTATCTCTACTCTTGTAGGAAGCGCTTCTCAAAGCATCAGAAGACATAAAATCATTTGTATCAAAATATACTCCATCCTCTTCATCTGTTTCAACATCTCCTCCATCTTGACTCTCATTATCTGCATCTGAATCACTTGCACTGCCCTCTGACATGACGGAATAGAAATCTGTAACACGCATACAATAATTAATTTCACTCCGTGGAAAACACTATCTGCTCTTTTCCCTTTAATAGGTTCCATGAGTCAAATGTCAATTGATGTGTGAAGAGGAATCATGGTGAGGAAGTATCTTATATGCAACTACCATTTATTCCCATGAGGAAAATAAAGGAAGAGACCAAATCTCAAGCATCAACGGAAAAAGGAACAATGTACTTTCGAAAGCATAACTAACCGCTAAATCTTCTCCCTTGTCCACAATATGAGTCACGCTCCTTTGTTTCATCCACTACAGTAGTTTCCAGCTCTATTTTATCCGTCTGCAATGAAAATGAAACAATTAATTCTCAAGAAAGGAAGTCCAAAACAACCTGATATAGTAGAGTGAGATAGATATCATGAGGGAAGCAGAATAAAGAACATCACAATATAACTTTCTCTATCAGTATATGGTACCAGTATAGAGAACAAGTACCTCTAATTGTCTCAACCGGTCTAACAATATAATATGCTTGCGTTTAAGTGACTTGAACTGATTTTGCATCTCAGAGAGTTCTAAAAGCAAGATAGACTCGCAGTCTTTAATAACCACTTCACTGAGGCCTTCCTGCAATAGTCGCGATCTTAGCTTCTCGGTTGAAACAATAACATCCTCAGAAGGTGCAAAATCATTACTACTTAATATGCGAGGGAAAAGATCTTTGGAAGCAAGGAGTGCCTCGACCCATGCAGCTCTGTCCTCTCTAGATAGACACCGCAAATGAAGGGTCTTAGTTCCAGTAAATATGGAGAGCCTTTTGTCATCTGATTTGCTTGCACGAATTGAAGAAACCTGTAAAGAATGTTTAAAGTTCAAAAGAATGTAGGAGGAAATTATGGAGCTAGACCAATCAACCACATCAGAGCTTGAGCAAACAAGGAGGGTAACACAATATTACTTCAATTGATGAATGGTTTAGTGCTTTCTGGTAATAAAGATAGCTTATCCTGGTAGTTCAATGAGTTCAAGACCATTCAGAAAAATGTTAGCAGTATCTAGCTTGATTAGATGTCTATCGCTTGAAGACAATGTGTAAGAAGATCAACCAGCTAAAGTGAAGTGGACCAATCAATGCAACGATCTTTCTACAAAGTAGAGCCACATGACACACTTGACCAATTTCATCCCTTAAGAATTACACAATCAAATCAGTCCAACATGTTTATATGCTGGATTCAACCTTGAACGAGAGTGAAGGAACTTACCAAAACCAGTTCACCAACTAACTAAATCGTTTGAGAGGCTGGCTTTCTTAAGCCACATCTAGAACACCCAGTTAATCATAATTAGCAAATGCATGAGATAGCATCGCTATTCACAGGTTTTTGTCTTTCAGAATGGGCATTTTTGTACATCTTCTAACTAACAGGTGTGAAACAAATCAATAGTATACATGCTATACAGTTTGTTAATAAAAAGAATATACACTGTTCAAGTTCCGAAAGACTGTATGTTAACATGATAATTTCTAGAGCCAAGTCAGTGTCCAGCATTATATCAGCCATGGATTTACCAAAGCTTATAAGCACACAAACAGCAGTAAACACAAAATCTCTCATTCTCAATGGGAACATCAAGCAAAGATTCGACATAGAACTTAACAACCATTCACACACTCAAATTCACTCAGTGCAGCTACAGAGACTTCACAACCAAACAGGACTCACAAAAGCATCTCCTTTTCCATTACACAGTGAAAGAAGCAACTTCACAAGCTATACCCATAACGATGCTTAACACACATTCAACAGAAAGAAAGAGAAAGAAACAAAACCTTCAAATGCACTTCACCAAAAGGCCTGCACTGCTTGGAGGAGAAGCCCCCAAACCTGGAACTTCCCCAATTAGCCTTCCTCATGTACCTGATCGACTCCTCCCCGATCACCATAACCTCCTTCTCTCTCGCCGGGCTCACCAGGATCTTATCGGGTCCATGAACCTTATAGTACGACAGCACCCCATCCTCAAGAACGAACCACCTCGGCCTCCACCCCTTCCCATAATTCACCCACTTGTACAGGATCCCAGCCACGCTCCCTCCGGCGACCGCCCCGCCGTACACCTCCTCCGCGTCGTGGCTCTCCGACTCAGCCACCACCGTCGACGCCTGAGTCGAGAAGCTCGGCTTCGACCCGTAGCTCACGCTCCTCACCGAGCCCTCGAGCCCTAGCTGGCACTGGCTCCCCCGGTCCCGATCGATCGACACCGGAGCAATGCAGCACAGCGGATTCATCGATCCCTCTAATTCACCATCGATCAAAGCTAGTTCAGAGGTAGTTCGAAGCTAGTTCTTAGATTCGATCCGGATCGAGGGGTTGCGGAGCTCGATCGGGTCGCGAGACGGAGCCGAGACGTTTGGGAAATGACATATAGATGGAGATCGATCGAGCGAAGCGAGCTTTATGGAGGAGAGAGAGAGAGGGGGGGTTTGTACTTAGTAGCCATAAAGGAGAGTGGTGGTGGTCTGCGGATACAGATCCATTAAAGAGAGTGGTCAGTATTTTCAGAAACAGAAGCGACTTGTGAGAGAAAGAGAGCTCGAGGCCGAGCTGTGTGGTCTGTGCCTCTGCTTATAGCCTCCTCCCCACAATGATAGTGATTAAATCATAGCTTAAGGCCTATACGCACCGCTATTAATGTTATTTAATTTCAACCCTTTTTGTCACTTTCTGCCATTGCTTATAATAAAAACTCTCATCATCTATTTACTCACCCCGTGCTTATTAAATCGCGATTTGAATTTAAAAAAAATTATCAGATGAGTGCTTTTAAGGCTGCATCCAAATTTACTTCTTTTTTATTTAATTATATCATATCCATCTACGTTCTTTATGTTCTAGTTAATTCTGATTGAGATTCAGGCAAGGGATTTGTCCCATCGCTATTTAATGTAATTCTAAACCGTGAATTGCGGGTCTAATATATTATCTGAATTCCTTAAAAAAATAAGAGGTGGATAAAAAATTGAAATTGAAGCGGAAAGTTTAAAATAATTTTAATCAAAATATATTATTTGGTTAGGTGTGGTTGATATTAGATAAAATATGTATACAATCAAGGTAAACAGACCTTAATAAACTTAGTAATTGGTTGATCATCTCTTGCACTAATACTGGCTAATGGGAACATTTAGAATTAAACTCACTTCAAGCTCATAACACAACCTGGACAAACCTTGTATTCCAAGCCCTCTTTTTCGGTTCCATAAAATCTACTACTGGTCAATGCAAGAATTTATCATCCAGGGACTTGACATACACCTCCTTACATGGCAACCACGAACGGAAATCGCTCGGTCAATTGCCCTCGCGCTACCAGACCCATGACATGTCTGGCCGCTAATAAAATCCTCCAAACAATACTTGCCCCTAGTACAATTCGCACGTCCAGAAAACTTTTTTGCGAGAAATATTTAGCTTTGAAAACTCTCTCCACCCGTGACTTCGGTTTTGATAAAATCCTCCACCCATGTTTACTGAATAACGCCGGGTTAAATTCTTAAAGCCTTAGAAAACTCAAACCTCCATATTGCTTGTACTTACACATGTAGTCCCAATTGCGTCATCTTATTCTCCTTGTTTTGCTTTGAGTCTTTCCATCAGAAAAGGTTAAAGATGACTTTAAACTCCCCCAAAAGCTCATATTGTAGTTTAGAAGAGCCTAAAGGACCGCCTTCGAGATAACCTTCTTTCCTGTCCGCGACAATATTATGCCTTGTGAGACTTGTAGTCCACAAGACCAAGCTTCAACTGGTGAGCAAAACTCGTTGGTAATACCACCCTAACCAGAACCCACTCATAACATGTGTTAAAAATTAGAGATTTTACCAATGACATTTTAGACTTTTCACCCTATAAAATTCTAACAACTCTTATATAGTGTGAGTAATAAAAATAATTAGATGTATATGTGAAAGACAAAATGTAATCATGTGTATTTAAATGAAAATGAGACAAATTTCACTATGATAATATGTCATTTTCACTAATTTTAACATCTCGTCACATAGCATACAAACTATTAATGTATGACTGTGTGTAGATCATCAAAAAATATATAGACCAACACAGATCAAACTTTCAAAAAATGATCATCAAAGATTGGCATGATTCAATCATTCACCCATATTTAAATCTCTTGTCAATTTTTTCAATTCTATGTGTCCACAGTCTTTTCTTTTTTATGTGTCCAATTTATTTTATAAGTTTGAGAATAAAAATAGTGTATTCTAATTTTGTTTTAATCTGGTCTGTCTATATATACTATAAGTTGAGGTTATCATCAAACATTTTTTCAAAGTTATGAGATATAATCTAACTTTAGAATTCAATAAATTATTAATCATGAAATTTTACAAGCATGTCAACATTTTTCAATAAAATTGTCAAATATGCTTTCATTACAATGGGAATGAGAAGAAGAGGCCATTAAGAAAAAGGAAGGAGCACTAAAACAGCACGCATGAAATTGAATGGCCAGTAATGGGTGACTTGGTTTTTGAGTTAGGCCAGGGAGGGACAGCTAACGTGCGCATGTGTGTTATCGGGTTCCATGAGCTGTGGCTCCGATAGCTACACCAAAAAGACGCAAACACCCTTTTCTTTTTGCTCCCCGCGAGTCATGATTGTGACGTTGACGGAGGATATTAGGGTAATTTCAGGGAGGACCAATTTTAATTAGTGAACAGGCCTCCTGTAAATGTTGATATAGGGTCCTAATTCTAAATCTCCTGATGAAACACTTAAATTGTTAGACAAAATATAATTATATTTTATATTCGTCTTTTATACTAAGATTTAGAGTTGTGCTTTTTAAGTTAAATAGAATGATATACAAATTTTAAAGAAAATTACACATTTCTTAAATAACATTTTGTGTGCGCCCATTAATGAGATGATATAATGTAATTATGTTAACTTGAATGTCATATGTGATGAGCATATTATTGTTAATTTTTAAATGTATGGTGTTATGTAGGGAACTATTGATACTTTGGGGAATGAGAATGTTAAAAGGCATTCATACAAAATGATACATGATATGTTATGTTTTTATAAAATTTGTCCATGTTTCCTTCAGTTATTCAAGAATGTCATAGTAGGGTGTGTGTATGTTTTATCTAAAAATCATGATTACAGATAATGAGTCACGCCTTTAACGGACATGACGAGAGTCACGAGACAAGAGGTCCGCTCCTTGCTAGGCAAGAGCTCTTCATCAGAAAGGGAGAAACTTGACAGACTCAGAGTCCAGGTTACGGTTGCTGAAGAAAAACGGTTACAAACTGAATTGGCAAACATTGTTCGACAAAGTCGAAATACTCAACCAAACACAAGTTCGCTTACGCACCAAAAGTCAATTTAACTAATTGCTCGATTTGATGAAGGAGCACTAACCTAACATATCGTCAGAGCCTCCCTCCCAAAACCGTAACATTTTGTTATAGGTTTTTAATCATTTAAATACTTAAAAAATTATTAATAAAAAATTAAAGTTTTAATTTATTTTTTAATATTTAAAGTTAAAATGAGGCAGATTTTAAAAATTATGTTAAGCTAACGTTATAAAAATTAGAGATCGCATATTAGACTATTCAAGAAACACATGAATATTACGTTGAAAAATATGAATAAAAATTGCATCAAATCCAAATTGATTCATTTGTATTTATAGTTGTTAAAGTTTCGCAATCTGTTAATATTGTTGCATTATATCTAACATATAAACCAAAATAATCACAGTTAAAACACAAACCCAACAAGAACAAGTGCGGCAACTCCGAGGGCGGTCACCGACGCCTTCACGGAGCTCCGGCAGCCACTCTCGTCCTCAACGACCACCGGAGCCGGAGCCGGCGTACTAACTCCGGCGCCGGTACGCCCGTACCCGACCCCGGCAGGCGCCGCGACCGCCATGAACAACGGCTTAATTCCCGCCCCGTCCTCCTTGTTTCCGATGAGGTCATCGCTCGCCGCCGGCGAGTCGCTCCCGATCATCGGAGGTATGCTCGTTTCCACCGAAGATTCCGCGCCGGCCGCCACGCCGAACATGAAAACAACAACAACGATAACAACAACGAAGACGATTCTTCGTCCGTCCATTTTACGCGTACAAATAAATGAATCTTCACGTGTTCATGCGACATGTAAAGAAAGTATATTCATCGAAATGATCAAGAGAGATCGATGAAAGAGAGACGGGCCTGGGAATAGGTTGATTTCCCGTGTTTTTTTTGTATCGAGCTTAAATTAAAAATCCTAAATGAGTAACGTAGTGCCAGATTATCTTAGTCAATTATAAGTCATTCTCGTTGCACATGCTAATAATAGAAATGTCACATTGTCCTAAAAAGATATTTACTAATTAATTACGCACAGCTTCTACACATGACAAATCAATGCAAATTTAACCAAAGTAATGAAACGTGAAGATTGTATGAACATAATATTAAATCTTAAATACTAACAAAGTGCAAATTAATTTATGTCACTTCTAAATATTTTTTTAATTACAAAAACACTCTACATACTCAATAACTCATTCTTATCAACAAATCTGCTCTTGGCATGGCGGAGGGGCCCCCGCCCGAGTTCAAGTCGAGCAGAGCGACTGCTATTGACGACTCTGCCACTGCTAGCCTGATTTCGACCATCGTCTTTGGATTGTTGTGTTGTTGCTTATGTTATGTTTCATTTAAAGAGAAGAAAATATAATATTTAGTTTTTTTTCTATTAATATGATTGTTGTAATCTATAAAAGGAAAATCTTCAAATTATCACGTGATAACCTCTTTGAAGATATTTTTATCAATCTTATTTTTTGAAAATTCTGATTTTTATTCATTTAAATAGTTTATTGTAGTAAAGTAATCTAATTAAAACTCAATTAACTGAATTTAAATAGTGTATTGTAGTATACAAATACATTTCAAACTCAAATAAAAATTAAAACACTAATATATCGTATTGTATGAATACAATTTAATATCAATTAAGATTCTGTTGGATTACAATTATTTTTCTAAACTAATTTGAATACAAGTTAATCACGTGTCTCTATTTAAGATATACTAATTTCTTATTTCTCGATATTTTGGAATCCGCGAGCCTTATTCAATGATTATTTATTTGAATTGTTTTTTTTGTTATATTGTTATTGGAGTATTATTGATATTTATTTAGTTTAATTTATTATTTTCTTTTATTTTAATATTTTTATTTAATTTATAATAGTTCACTTTGTTGATATAAATTTAAACATATTAAACAACTTTAATTATTTAATAATATTTTACAAATAACACCGCGCGTCGCGCGGAGCTAAAACCTAGTGTAGTATAGACAATGTTGAGTCGACCAACAAATTAAGAAACTTATAATGAGTTTTATTTTCTTCTTATATTAGAATTAAGCTTGTTTTTGGAATAAATTAAAAGCTTATGGATTCAGATTTAAATACATGCTGACTCATTCAATAACATGTTGGTGTAATTATTAGGATTTTTTTTCTTCAGAAAAATGTAATTAATGAAATTATTTAATAAAATGTGACACCATTAAACTTAATTACAAATCTATGCTGAGCTGCCCCCACACATGCTACGTGTCAATCATCGATAGGAGGATTTATTTGTTTGACTTTCACTGTAGCCAAGAGGATAATGCTACAGTAAAAAGTCAGGGTTGATGGTTGCATACTAGTATGGTTTAGATATAAGATGTTTCACAAAACCATACTCTTGCAATATTTTAATTAATAACTAATGAAATCGTGTTATATAATAATATCATCAAAATAATAATTTTCACCTGAATAATTTCCTATTAGAATATATCATATACCCTATTATGTGATATAACTATTCTGTTATATGTATTTATAATATAGATAATTTTGCTTTACCTCAACTACTCATACACAATTTTTACATTCGTATATTTAACAAAAATTTCTCTTTGTCGGCATCACAACTAATTTTAATTCTCAACCGTTAGTTTGTAGGTAATTTTTTTTCAAACCTGACTTCTCACTGCAGGTGACTCCACAACCATTAAAACTGCCAAAATTTCCCTTGTGACCATCTAGTAAGAAGGACGAGTAAGTTATTGTTCTTCTCTTAGTTGATTTGCTCCACATTTCTCTACTATTCGAGGTGTATTCATGTTTCTGAGTGCTTGTGTTTGTGGGATATATTTATAGGATCGATTTCATCTTGGTTATTTTATTAATTTCACTTTTATGTTTGGTTGTGATGATTTCTAGTTTTTGGGTCTATAGGATGATGGTTCAATTTTGTCGAAGATGAATTTTAGATTTAATTTTAGGGTTCTTGAAATTTGGAAAAATTGGGGGAGAAAAGCTGGAGCTTTGAGTTACTGCCAGTACTATCAGCCGCTACTAGAGCCTCCTCCACCAACTCTTCGTTCCTATCAAACAGCTTCGACTCTGGCGTATTTTATGATGAGCGTCACGAATTCGGATAATAATGAGATTGGGATCGGGATCAGGATGGATGGGAAGGAGAGAAGAAAAAAATCAATTTTACTATACAATAACACATTTTTAAAAATTCGAGAGAACATAGAACATTTTTGTCTTCCGACTTGTAAACAAACATAGCTCACTACTAATATAAATTTCTTATGAGACTGAAAAAACACGGGTCCTCCACTTCTCATCCCAATAAATTACACGTATCTACAACACATTACACAACATCCTTTTACATTTACGCGCACGGAGGAGACCTTAGAATAACAAAAAGAGCCC
>JAYMTP010004927.1:0-14139 GCA_036897365.1 Geranium brycei
GTGGCGGAGGAGTTGGTCGCGGCGCCCTGGGCGATCGTGACCGCCGTGGGGTGGGGCCCGCTCGTTATGTCGTGGAAGTAGAAGTGGAGGTGGCTCAGCTTCTCCGGCTTCGCCTTCACCGACGCCGGAGACAGGCTACGGTGGAAGCGGTGGTTTCCGGCGCCGGCGAGGGCCGTCAAGAGGAGGAGGACGGAGAAGAAAAGAGCCGGTGAATAGATTATTGAGATCTTTCCGGCCATTATTGCTTGGTACTTGAAATTTTTTTGTGACCGAAGCCTTTATATGTATATATACCCTAGAGCCAGCCGAGTTGACTATAGACATGTTATATATTCGTAAACAAGCTTAGCATGCATATGTATCCTAGAGCCAAGTTGATTATGGACATTGCTTCCATTATATATATATATATATATGAATCTTGTTTACGAATATAATTTATAATGAAAGCAATGTCCATAGTCAACTTGGCTCTATGGTTGACTTTTTCCATGATTTGTGGTCGCAGCCACACAAAACCCTCACTCAACTAATACAAAACATACAAAACTTAATTAATTTGTTAAGAGAAATTTTAATTACATTATATACTTTTCCGATTATTAACTTTAATTATACTGTGTGTCAATTTATAGGGCCATGAATTCATTTTACTAAACATTGTTGATTAGAAAAATAAGCTGATCTCTTCAAAAAAAGAAAAATAAGCTGAATAAGTTTAAAATATTAATATTATACAAGGATTAAAGCATATCCAAACCAATTAAACTACTCAGAACAGAAAAATTCAAATTTGGAATCGTCCTCGTATACTTTCAAGTTTGAATGAAGCAACTCCAAAATGTTGGAGTATATAAGAAATTAACAGTTAAAAATAATTAATGAAATGCAAATGGACAAAATGAGAACCGTGGCGATGAAGAAAATTATCTCCAAAAAAGAAGATCAACACGTCAATTATATGTCAAGTTTAATTAGAATGGTAGAGCAGTATATGTACGTAGATGTAACCTGAAATTTCACCAACCATTAATGTGACAAGCAAATATTAAAAATCACATTAGTTAGTTCCACACTCTACCTATCATTTCAATCATTTTCAAATTCTACGTTTATCAGGTATAATTTAACACTTCTCTACTACAATACGAAATAATAAGACAATTATCTCAATTGGAGGGGTTAATTAGGAATAAGAAGATTTGCCAACAGATTATTTGGTACTCAAACATTGACTCTATATTAAATAATATCTATTGTTTATTTAATTTCATATCTCATTTGTTATATATATATATAAAGTAGACATCAAATACAAACTTGATAGAATTGTCAAAACGTCTAAACCTCATTACTGCCATTGGATTGGAGCGCGCGCGATGAGGGAGTGACATCTGGCGCAAACGATTTTTGAAGCCAAATGACGGAGGCAGACGGAAAGTGAAGGGTATTTGTGTATTTTTGCGCAGAAGACCTAATATGGTTTTCGACGGTTTGTCTTCTCAGATCAGCGCGCGTTAGGTTTGACTGGTGCAAGGCGATTTTGACTTCCATCTCCCAGCGAAACTGTGCAAAGTACTCGGTGTTTTTCGACGATTTTTGTGTGAAATCTCGGTGAGTTGCACGATTATCTGTTTGATTTCATAATGATGTCGTTGATTTCCGATTTGTTATTTTTTTTATTTTAGCCAATTTCGATCCGATCTAGGGTTTTTCTTCCATCTACAAAAAATTTGAGGTGCAGAAGACGATGACGACAAGAATGACAGCGACTGACCACCGTGGCTGCATGTTTTTTACTCATTTTCTGTGTTTGTAATGTTTTTGTAAGCAATTATCCTTTGGAACAAGCTTTATATTAATCAAGTTTGCATCTGTCTTTCTATTTATGTATAACATGTCGAGGTACTCTGTATAACATGTCGGATTGTACTGTATAACAAGTTTAACTAAATAATGTTTCAGCAGCACATAAAACGATTAACCACTTTAGAGGTTTATTTCTGACTGTCTGCCTGGTTATGTAGAATATGGTGGTGCACCATGTATAACATGTTGTTATATATTGTATCTATGTATAACATGTCGATGTACCATGCATAACATACTATTTTTAGTGTGAATCGTTGAACGATCGCTCTTTAAATGCGCTATGCGCAATCGTGCCTCATGATCCAATTACGATTTTGCCCAAACGGCAATAACATAATGGATTGAAGATGACATTTATTTTTAGAATGTGCGATCTCCATCTTGGCAGATCCGACGGTTCACAATAGTTTGGACGTTTTTATATATATATATATATAGTCTACCATTAATAGAATAATCAATTGGCATAGTGGTTAGTCATTAATATATTAGATGGTTTTTATATTCAAAATATTATATTATAATGGGTTATTGAATTATATAAATTTAAATAACTAAATACAATATTATGTTTTTAAATTTGTTTTTATTCATTGTTTTCATAGTATTTGTTTTGCTTTAAATTATATATAAATGGAAGTTAAATTCGAACTCGACTAAAAACTAAATAATCAAGCTCGAATTAGTTTTTCTCATATGCATTTAATAATTATTTGATTATTAATATTAAATTAAATTAAATTAATTGTTTAGTATAAAATTTTGCTCCCTCTTAGAGAAACTAGTTTTCTGTCCAAGTTTGTTTGAATTGTAAGCTGAGTAATTCATTTGGATAAATATGCAATTACTCCATGATATGGAATTTATTATTACTGAAACTAGACAAATATAAAAATAATTGTAATTTGCCCTCCCATCCTTAATGAATGATTTGTCTTGATTTCTTACATTATCCAAGAGACATGTAACTATTACTAGTTCATTTAAAAGATAGGAAAAGGTAACGAAAAGAAGAACTACAAAGATCCATCCGAGGAACTCCGGGATTAGTTAAGGGGCTTCCTTGATATATTATTAGGAGGCTCGTTACTTGCATTTTGGAAGAATGAAAAACCATTTCATTTTTCTGTCTTAACCTTGGGCTATTTTTTTTAAAAAAATGATCCTTAGATTCGAGACTAAGGCAAAAATATACACCAATGTTTCTGTAATTTTGATCGTGATTTCCAATTGTACCTTCCCTATCTATTTAGTTCGAATACCAAATAAAGAAAAAAAAGTACAAGGCTGAAAAGAACAACCCATGGCTACATTAAATTTTGCAAGGGCAGACGAGGGCGAAGCACAACTCAAAATATTTCCGCGTTTACCCTAAATCCTCATTTCTTGGGCGACAAGCAACCTACAGTATTGACCGTAATTTTTAAGGTTATGGCGGCACGGCACTCTGCCAAATTCAAGCATATCAAACACAAGTAGTTCAAGAAAACAATGCATCAGAATGACTTCACTCCATAGTCAAGTCAAGTTGAAGCACATTCATCTAGTACTTAAATTGATTTTACAACCTACAACTCACTGTAAGGCCATAGCTATGCAAGGTAAGGAATTAGAGAGAAAGAAACTATGTATTCAAGGCAATAAATCTTCAAACGCGTCACAACCACAACCATTTCAACGCCATAGTTTCCCTACTCCTAGGCTCCTACTACAAGATTTCGGCTGTTGTAACACAATTCTTGATTCCAAAAAAAAAAAGATAACTAAGGTATATATATAAAATATCTATCCAAACAAAAAAGGTTGAGCAACCAAACAGCAAGAAGCATAGCCTACGACGATGCCGAGATCTTTCAGATGCATCAACAAGCACATCCACCAGAATCTGCTTGAGACTGTGATCCACCGGCTGAAGACTTCAGATTCACATCAACCATATCTTCTTGCTTAGTCGAAGAAAGTGTTTCCATTCCAGGTAAAGCTGCAGCAATTTTTCGAAACAAGGGCTGCACCACAATTCACCAATGTACTAAAGTTATTGCATTGGTAGTATAAATTCTACTGATATTTGGTAGTTCAAGGTCATAAAAACAGAAAAGCATATGACTAATAGTAGAGTTCCAAACAGTTGTCCTACTAATGTACTGTCTGCCACATCTCAGTCAACACAATGCCTTGTGTCATAACCATGTTTTCTCCAAGGTAACCGAACAAAGGTCTGCCCAGACCTCACAGGCTTTTCCTTATCACATTTAGTTTCAGCCTGGCTGGAAAAGGAAGCATTCTTCAAAATGTTAATAGAGTAACAAGCTGCAGACCTGTACCTTTATGTTAAAGCCAGCTTTGGCACTGGTTTCGATGAACATGACATCAAGTTCACGAGCTTTGGCTTCTCCCTCTTCTATAGAGACTTGTCTATCCAATGATCCACACAAGAAATTTGTTATTTGCCAGTAAATGGAAGTACATACATGAGAATGCCCCCATTTCAACAAAAAGGAAAGCATTCAAAACTTCAAACACGTAATTAAATGTGCCTCTATGTAAACAGTGCAACCATTAGTTGAGATGTAAGGCATCGTAAAGGAGCACATCCATGCACTTGAACTTAATGGTCTAGATTTACATACTTCTACATCCATGGGACATGGGAGCAGCCTAATTTAGCTAATGCTGCACCGAGGATTGGACTATGGGAGATAGAAGGCTACAGGGCTTAAAATGATCAGGGATAAAGTAACCTGCTAACTAAATAGAAGTATGATTCTATGAAAGATAAATATTCTAGCCTATTACGAGTAAAGGTATCAATTGTTCCAAATTGTAGTTTCATTTTAAAGAAAGTAAAGAACATCTGTTAAGTAACACCCCAAATCCCATTTTAATGAAAAAATGAACTGAATTCTTTGTTTCATCTTTTTATTACATTTTGCAATGTGCCAAAAGGGGAAAGTTTTGAAATGACAAAGAGGAGATTAAAAGATATAACAGGAAATAGGGAGGTTAACATGTTCCGCAACTTTTCAAGATAACATTTTCCCCCTCTAAAATTCAGTTTAGATTATTGACATGCTTTATAGCAAAAATTAATACCAATGGAAGTTTAACTCTGTATTTTATTATATATAGTAAGAATCACACTACATAACCATTTTTTTTCAAATGCTTACCTTTTATCAACAAGGTCAGTTTTGTTCCCAACAAGGACTATAATGACATCACTGCCCCTCTCAGTCCGAACCTCTTCAATCCATTTGGAGGTGTTCAGAAAAGTTTGCCGGCCTAAATCCCAGAGAAACTATGATAGTCAGAAAAAATCTACTGGCCTCAGCATGATACCAACAAACAAATTGGATAAATGATAATTGAAGCCAGCTACATAGTCAATCCATCCAAATCAAAATGAAAGCAGATAGACATGCATTACACCCTCAAACAACCATTTGCCTAATACAAATCAATAAAATGGCCTGTCTCTGTCCTTGAAATATTGGAAATAACATAATAAGAGGATGATGCCTACATACTTGCAACATCGTATGCAATCACAGCAACAGAGGAGTCCCTGATATAGCTTGGGATGAGACTCCTAAATCTTTCCTGACCAGCTGTATCCCTGCAGCATTCATAATAACTCAGGACAATACTCTAGTAAAAAACACAAATAAATTGAATTAGCCAACAGCGTAGGAGAAAAGTAATGCCTCTGTCGCAGTAAATAGAGTGATGCATGTTTCATTTGCTTGTATTCCTAAATATCTCTTTGTATTCCATTATGGTTCACAATGTCTGTGATCAAAGACGCTCATGTTCCTGAAGAATAGAGTTATATGTTTAACATTGGTTTCTTGTCAGTTTTAACTTGTTAAGAGTAAATAGTTAAAATAGAAGCTCTTAGTTACACCCAAAATTACAGATTCCATTATTTTAATTCATCGTCAATAGTATTCAAGCTATTAACCACTCAGAGTAAGAACACATACACTGGTAAAAAGGAACTCCAAGCAACCAATTTCTGCAAAAGGATACACACAAATAGTTCTTTTCTTCCAAAACTGTCATCTATAAGCGACAGACACAATCAAAATAGCACATAGCAAATGGGTGATATTCAAGTAATTCTACTTACAGATTTCAGCAATATAAGTTGCTTAACACTGAAAGAACAAATTCTTTATCAACATCTATTGGATGTAGCAAGGTCAGCAAGTTGTTGTTAAACAATTTAAACTCTATCATGGACTGTCCATGATACTTCAATATGATTCAAAATACGTAACTTGTTTCTCAGAAGTTTAGACAAGAACAAAGAAAAGTCCAAGAAGGTTCCTTTCAACTTTTATTTAATATTAGATGGATGATATAAAAACTATCATAAATACATAGAAGAACTTACGTGTGAAGAGGAGTAGAAAATAACTAGGACTTATTCAAAGGCTAGAGTAATAGAGTAAAAGATTGAGAGCATCCAACATCTCAAGCTATGCAATGAACACAGCAGATAAATCACAGTTTAGGATCAACAGTCCCCACACGTGCATTTCTATGTTGGTAAAGAGTATTGATGATGTACTAAATAATATAGCAATAAATACGATCCGTAAGAGTGCTCCATTGCTGCATATGCATGACTTGGCGTTAGTACACCAAATATTCAGGTTCAGATTCTTACCACAACTGCAGACGAACAGTGCGATCTTCAAGATACATAGTCTTTGATAGGAAATCAATGCCAATTGTAGCCTGATGGTTAATTTATTAATGTTAGGCAGGCCAAAGAAAATAACTAATATACTGGAGCATAGTTTCAAGTGGCACTATTAGTGACAATGTCATTGTTTGGACTTATCAGAAGACAATCATGAATTGTGAACTCATCCTATCTGTGGACTAAAACCTGAATGCACCCACAAAAAAAGCATGAAACAATGGGTTGAGGAAATGGGTTCCGTATGAATCAAAGCCCCATATCCAAACAAAAGCTTCAAATCAGCCATCAAGGCACATAAATGGTCTGGAACACACAATCGCACCTTGAAGATGAAAGATCATCAGATCTGTTGTACAAGCAAAATCAGGATCATGGGTTATGATCCCCCGAGAATACAAGGAATTAAATTGATCGATTCAAGTGATTGGTGTATGAATTAGAATTGAATTCTGAACGAGGAAGAGATGAATCTAAGAAAATGGAAATAAACTGGTGAGATTAGAGGCATTTCCAACAAAAACAGAGAAAGAGATCTGGGTGAAAGGAAGGACCTGGTAGGTGGTATCGAACTTGTCGTACATGAAGCGAGTGATGATGCTTGTCTTGCCGACTGATTGATCTCCCAAGAACACCAGCTTGTACTTTGCGAGAGCTGAGACTGGTGCCATCGTCAGATCTCCGATTGGAAGCGATGGTCTGTTCTCTTCTGTTGGACTCCGTATTTTTCTGGAATTCAATATTATATTCTCCTTTTCATGCCTTCTGCTTTTGTCAGCTTTTGCGTTTTATACATATCATTTCAACTTCTACTCCTCAACAATTTATTTAGGGAATGGCAAATTGTGATTCACAATTTGGTGGTGTGTAGGGCTGTCCAATTTTTAAAAGAACAACTTTTTGACTGAACCTGAAATCAGATTGAACTGAATTTAGAAAACAGAAAATTATAAATAATGGTTCAATTTTTAAGTCAGCCAATTAATTTTAGTTTGATTTTGGTTTATATAATTTAAAATTATCGGTTAATCATAAAAACCAAACTACAATTGGTCGTACAAGTGACAATCCCGTAGACGTCCACGTCCACTCACGTCTTCTTCTTTCTGCAAAATTAGAGTGTGTTTTTTCTACTTAATAATATTCTATTACTTGTGCATATCATAATAATAATTTTTTTTATAGTTTCTGAACCTTTTTTACTATGAAGACAACTTATTGCCAAAAAATGATGAAAACCGGAGATAATTTTTTCCCTAACTTATGTTTTAAACTTTTAGTTTAGTATTATTTTACTGAATTTTAATTTTTGATGGATTGTAGTGTTGGATTTAGTATTATATTATATGAATGATGGAAATCATTTTTATCATTAGGAAGTTACCAAATTGAGGCCTCTTGGAGCCCTCTTCGATTGCTTCTTAATGTTTTTTGGCCATTTAAAATTAAATTCTATGCATATTCTTAATTATTACAAGTAGTCAAATGGATAAAAAATTGAGTCTAAGTAAAATATTTAAAACTAAAATCAACCTTGAATAATAGATTGAGCCCAAATTGTAAGCCCAAATATTTTATCTTTAAATATCGGTTAGTTTGGTTTTAGCTAAAAATCGAACCACTTTTTACTTGGTTAAAAACCGACCACTCAATTACACTCGATTTTAGTTATGGTTTTAAAAATTATAAAACCAAAATTTTCGGTTTGATTTGATTTGAGAACAAGTCATTTGGTTCGGTTAACTAATCATGGACAAATTTTTTTGTTCTTGTTAGTGCTTAGAGTTTTAATTGTTTATTGATATTTGTTTCTGTTTAGTGATTTTAGTAGCTTGGTGGTCGGGTTGTTTCCGACTTGGTTTGCTAGTTTTGTCCAGTAAGTGAGTTTGAGTGTCTTAAGGTTTGCATGTTTACCGTTTCTTTGGAAACTGTACGCGAACGATGCTCGAATTGTCGGGTGAGGTTTTGTCCCTCCCGTTTTTTAATATTTAATGAAGGGTGTGCTTTAAAAAAAAACTAACCATGGACAACCCTGACGGTGTGATACACATTTTGTAATTCTCAACTTCTAATTTAATTGAAACCAATAAATTAATTTAACATTTTAAACGTTGTTAGTTCAAAAGGTGTCATAAGATCAAATATTTTATGAAAATACATGAATTTTATTAAATTAAAATAAATGATAATAGTATCACTAATGATGTCATTATTAAGGTGGTAGAAATCGCTAGACGTCAATCGATCGGGTAGAGGCCTTCAAAGCTTATGCAGAGACTAGGCATATTTCTATTTTTCTATTTTTTTAATTTATATCAAATAAATTAATACACTTATTTGATAAAAATATATATTATGCAATATAAAAATAATTTTAAAATATAGTTAAGATATAAAACTATTTCAATGTCATATTACATAGTCATATTTCAAATTTCTTGAAACAAAACACATATTTCATTTACCAAACCTCATGATCAGTTATCCAAATTCATATTTCAAAATCCTCATGACAAAACTCATAATTATAAAAGTATACCCAAAAGTGCATTTACATGAAAATCTTCTTAAATATTTTTGTTTTTTCAAAAACTATTATAGCCCGAACCGGCCCAAATCAAACCAAACTGCCTCGACTTGCCCAAAATTGAGGTGCTATGGGTGATTTGGGTGCCCAGGCGGGCGCCTTTTACATCACTAGCCATCACCTCATCGTTTTTGGTTATTGGGCTTCCAAGGCCATCAAGCTAACGGTGGCAACTCGAACATAGGGTGTGATCATTTATAAGGTCGATTTAGCTACGATGGCAAATGCCTCGTCAAGTGACTTCATCGGATGTAGGCTTCTTCTTGACAATGCCCATGTCGATAGTGATGTTGCTCTTAAGTAATTCTAAGGGTAGGTAAGCAGCTACAACCAGTGTTCCAAAAGATAATAGTTTCACGTCCCGAATATTTTTCGCCTACTAAACTCGTGACATGACATACGAACTGTCTCCCGAGTTCGTTGAGGACTTCCTTTTCCCCCTTTCCGTTATACGACTTCGTATTCAACCACCACTACGACTCTCTGAGACTAATTACCAAAAGTCTCTCCAACGGTTAACGACCAACCATCCCGCAATGGCTACCAAACAGATGTTGGCTCAAACGGCCCTGAACGACTCAAACTACCCAAATGGCCAAACTGAGGCTCAGCTGCGCCTCGCCTATCTTGGCACCCTTTTCGCCCAGGCTTACTCACCCGCGCCCGATTGGTTCATCCTTACGATATGCTCATGGGCGTCTCCACACCTCACCTACGCTCGTCCCAATAGACACCCGCTTGCAGCCCGTTTCATTTTGCCCACGAGCGAACCAACCTCGATGGCATAATCAAACTACGGGTGCGTGACCAGCGTCTCACCCTCATCGACGCCTGAGAGAGTCTCGCACGACTTTCTCGCCCGTGTCCGATCGGTCTACAAGCGCCTTTATGCACCACCGTCGCCCACACTCGGCCATCAACCGCCCGCATGCTACCCTCTCCTCACTTTCAGCCTGAAAATGCCAGACCGCCAACTCATTGCTCCGACGCCGACCCGACAAACCTCTCCAACCGCGCGCCTCCAAGGAAGCCTGCCGATCTCCAAAGCCTACTCGTGCAACGCCGGCCCGACAAGACAAGACTCTAAAGCCGGTACAGACCTCGGCCCATCATCGCCGGTCCAACACTATTTCCCCAAACTAGTATGCTAAACTCCCATTTCAAGATCTCAATGTTGGCCCGACAACACCGTTCCACCAAATCGCCAAAAAGCTCGCGCGGCCCAATTCCAAGACTTACCCACTAAAGCTTTCCTCTTCCGATCTCCAACGAATCCATACAACATGATAACCGGATACACCTGACTTGCTCACCAAGAAAGATCTCCACCAATCAGTTAGAGATTGTTTTCTTTTAGGCCTCTTGTATAAACTCTATAAATAAACTAGCTCGTAACTTTCGAGCCCATCTATCATAATGTATTTTTATTCTCTCTCTCTCTCTCTCTCTCTCTCTCTCTCTCTCTCTCTCTCTCTCCCGGTTCCCACCGGCCTGGGCCTTGCACGCCAAATTGATTCCAACCTTCTTCCTCTTCGTTGGCACTCGCCAACTATATCCTTAAGATCTCTAACCGAATCGGATTTCTATTTGTATTTTATTTAGAATATAACTTATATAAATTAATATTGTTAGGAACATGATTTTAAGAGTATTTTATCGAAGTATTATTTAACTGGTAATAAGTATAAATTCTTTTAAAGAGATTTTTTTGTATAACTTATTGAAAGGATAATTGCAACGGGGTAGTGAAACCACTTTCTCATTTTGGTCACCTAAATTATTGTTAAGTTTCATATGTTACTTAAACATGAATTTGTTTTTCTGTTAGTCACACTGTTATTTATTATTATTATTATTTTTTAATTTTTAGTTTTTTGTACCATTTATTTATTTAATCTTTAAATTACCAAAATGCCTATATTTCTATTTCATATTTTCAATTGTTTGTCACTCCCCCTCAATCAAGTTCCTCACTTTAGGTTTCTCTTTCCTTTTGTTTTTTTATACACAAGCAACAAATTGGGGTTTTGGAGTAAGAAATAAATTTTTATAAACAAGAACCGAATTGAGATCAACTATTCAAATCAACCCAACAATCCAAAAAATAAGACCTACAACCCCAAATACACAACCATGAAAAAGAGCAACGAGGGTCCAGAAAGCGACCTCCATCGGTTGTGACACCGTCGTCGCAAACTTAGCAGCCCACGATTTTGTGGTTGTGAAATTTGATGGTGAAGAACTGTCAGATCACGAGCGGGTCATTGACTGTGGACTCTTCTCTGCGGTGGCTCACCGAGAACCTAAAAATCTAACCGTTGTTGTCCCATTTCCTAATCCGCCGCCGCACTCCTCGTTGGATATGTCGTCAATCTGCACAGCTAATGAGTTGGAATTAGATATGGATTCGTTGACCCGCTTTTCCTTCTCATCGTCTCCGTCAACGGAGCAGACCCTAACTTTGCCTAATAGAGAAGTCCCAGTTTAACCTTCTCTCGTAGATCTCTTATATATTTTATATTTCTTTCTCTAACTTGATTTTCTCCATACTCATGTCCCTAGATACTCATAAAAACTAATTTTTTGTTGTGTGTTTTGAACATTTGGGTTGATTTCTGATTTGGATATAAAAGCATTTGGGTAAAAGGAGGACGTGAGAGAGGGAAAATTGTAATGATATAATTTGGAGTTTTGAAAATAAGTGGCAATTTATGGTGTCCGTAACAGAATGACACATTTATGTTTAGGTGGACAACAAAACTAAGAAATACTTTAGGCAACCTAGATAAAAAAGTTGATTCACTGGGTGTAATAGCTGCAATTATCTTTTTATTGAATCAATAAAAATGTAAATTTATCATACATAGTATTAATGAAAACTAATAAATTATGTTTATTGTTTGTTAAGAACTATCAAAGATAATTACATATAAATATATTCATTTATACACCATTCACATTTAAGTCTACCTAACTTTTACTTTTTTGTAATAGATACCCTGATTTTTTATTTTGTTACCCTTAAGGTATAAGAAGTTAAATATAATAGAAAAGTGAGATAAGAGATTAAAAATGCCCTACAATGTTTCTCTAATTTTTAAGAGATTGCGCTTCTTTACCTAAAAGTTCTGATAAACTTTTAGGTTGAACACTTGCTTTTTCCAGTTAACATTATGTGGGCTAGTATGCTCTGCACTCACATTAAAGTCTCATATGGTATTCTCTCCTCTCGTATGCATTTCATTCAACTGTTTTTCACTAATAAAGTAAAAAAAATGAAGGAAATGAAAAGAATTTGGGCGATACCAACAAACCATGTTAGTGAAATTGTTTGTATTGTGCTCACAGGTCGAGTCAAGGCCCACCCTCAGCCTCCGAAAGCCGGGCCTTAGATATGTGGGTCAAGATAAGGTTGACCCGTCAACTACCCTGCATATGACTAAATTTTTGTGGGTTTTATCCATGCTGGTTGCGGATAATTAAATCCAAATTCCCCCAAAAGAAAATAAAAAACAGAACTTTAGAATTAAAAAACCCAACTTGGCCCATATTGAAAATCCATACTTGTCGGTAGTGCACCGCCAGAACCCGAAACGACGTCGTATATGTCACCTTCACAAGACATCCTCTTCGGAGGTGTCGATGACGATGTGTCCTTACGTTGGTGATTCATTTTTAGGCCCAAAGTAAAAGCAAAATCACAGTTCGTTTCATTTTCAGTTTGATTGAGTTTTGTTCGATCTGGTTCATTTCTCAGCAAAAACGACAATTCAAACGACGGATGAGAATTGGAAGCTATATCTATTAATGGTGCCAAAGTTTATGTGGTTTTTGAATCATATGGTGGCCTTGTTTTGAAATATATAGAGTCAATAGAAGAGAAGAGAGGGAGGAAGGGAGGGAGGGAGGGAGGAGTCAATTGCATTATTTTGAAAATTAAAATGATAATAAAGGGCATTTTAGTCTTTTCAATCAATTTTAAAAAACTTCTTCAAGTATAAAGGGTAATTTGGTCTGTTCACAAAATTAAAATTTAAAAACCGACGAATTGGAACCCGACGGAATCACTAACTTTGATAATTTTACCAAAGTTGGGTATCCACCAAGCCAAAAAAATATTTAGGTGTAATTATATGCAAAATAGCTTATTGAATATAGGGGAAATGACATATTAATACACCCAAAAGATACTGTTTCTAACTTTGATACACTCAAGTTTAAATTTGTCATTTTCGCTCACCCATTTAGCCATTTCTTTGTCCTGTTACTAATGGGGTTAGTTTTCTTATAAAAAGACTATAATACCCTCTATTGATTTTCAAATTTTCTAAGAGATGCCATTTGTACCGTAGTTTTCTTTTCTTTGAACCCATCAAAAGATATTTGTCTCAGTCCTCCTCACCAGTCCTTTTTTTTTATAAATATTTTGAAGCCATTGAAGCTCTATTTTGAAGCCCAACTTTTACTCCCAACACTGTGATTTTGTGTTTTTTATTAGTTTGATATCTACTCATAAATTTGATATGAATGTGTTGACAATTAAATTTCAAAAAATTTGGTTTTCAAATCGCAAAAAAGGAGTTTTGTAGTAAAAGATGTAGCCAAATCTACAAAACTGAACTGAAAAACTCAGATGCGAAGTGGGGTTGAAGAATGACCTAACAACATCGTTTTGGATATTTTTTGTGGATCTATATTTAGTTGTAAGGGAAAAAGACACTTTTGTGCACCTAAATATACACTTTTCTCACTTTCATACCCTACCTTTTCTTCTTCTTTTTTTCAATACCCTGAATTTTATTTTGGGACAACTTACCCCTAAAACACTAAAAATAGCTAAACTACCCCTGAATATGAACCAAAATTAAATCTGGTCCAACTTCAATTGTTGAAAATACCAAAATGCCCTTAAATCAACTTCAAATTTTCAAAACATACCCCCTTAACTCTCTCCTCCCATCTCTCTCCACCT
>JAYMTP010004928.1:0-14139 GCA_036897365.1 Geranium brycei
TAGTTCTTACGGGTTCTCACACAACCCTTGATTCTCACTTGAATGTGCCTCTATTATATATATATATATATACACACACCATGCTTATATTTGTTAATTCCTGTCGTAGCAACTTATTTATGTGTGTATATTTCACCCATTTTAATTTTATATTAAATCATATTTTAATCAAATATGCAATAGTTTGAGCTGATAAGTTGAAATATTCAAATGCTCACGAATCTGACCTGGTTGAAATTTTAAATAACTCAATTCGCCGTTGTAATCATAGTGGTTGTAAGGGGTGGATTCAAGGGAGGCAATCCCCGGCTCGGGGATTCAGAAACTGTTAATGTAAAATTCTACTCCTTTAATCATATTAATCGTAAACACCGTGTAAGATTATTGAAATTGTTATTTGGTTTCGTGGTAAGAATGTGGTTTTGTCCTGATTGACAACTTTTTATATTTACAGTAGTGTAGTTGTGAGTTTTCTGGTGTTGTTCGGACATTTTAAGCTCACTTTATTATAACATCTTTCATTCTCACTTTACCTGTTTATTTTACTGATTATTTTATCTGTTTAATTATTTTTTAAATTAATTTGTTTTAATTATTATTGTGAATTTTCTAAAAAAAACTATGTTTAGATTATGACATTATTTATTAGCATTGACAATGGCAATGGGAATGAAGCAATTTCAGACCGTTTACAAAAACATGGCATGTCGTAAGGTTCAACTAACGTATGATCATTGCGTTAGATCTAGTATCGGAAGATAGTTATATAAAAATCATGTATGGATAAAAAACCGTTTAAAAATTTTAAAATTTTTGTAATATGAAATGTTGTCCCACTTTGAAAAATTTCTAAATCTTTTATTGATGATAACAGATCGTCAAAGTTCGTCGTTCTTAATTCAATAGTGACGGCGGACCCAATTCTCGACCGCCGTTACTACGGTAAAATCCAGTAGCGACAGCGAATGCATGTTTGAATCCAAAATAACTAATAATAACAATAATATATAATCCATCACTAACAAAGTGAATAGTGAAAAGATTATTAATTAATTAATATAACACTGTAGATATAGATGGGATTGAATTGAGAGCAGTACGAGGAAGTGTCAGTGAGTGAAGTACCTTATAATGTTTGTAACTGTCCCTTTAGCCTACAATTTAACACAGGAAATGGCATAGTCATATTCATATATATGCACGAAGAAAAGGAAAGAAATGATGCAAAGAAAAAGTGCCCAAAACAAAATAAAAAAAAGAAGTAAGTCACTACCATATATACCTCCAACTCCACTTTCTTTTTCTCACATATAGTTAGGGTTTCACAAAAATAAATAAATAAATGGTTAAAAAAATATATAGCTATCTAGCTAGGTTTTGACATGATGGTTTGTGATATTTTACAATAAGTGCATGACATTGACCTTATTGGACAGTGGAGGGATGGTCCCTTCCTTTTCCATGGTGCCCTAATCCTCTTTTCACTTTTGATTTTTATGCAATTTGTTCCTTTAATTTGGTGATATGCCATTTCTCTCCTCACTTTTCAATGCATCATGCACCCTCCACTAGACTCACAAAGCTTGTTTTAGAGTCACCACTCATCACCACACCACATGCTCATTGTTTGGTCCTTGTGCCCTCGGAATCTTATACCTTATCATTACGGCGAGAACTGATTATTCTTAAAATCGATGTAAATTTTATCACTGAGAACGGATAAGAGGTCTGCAGCATGTGCATACATGTTATGTATGTGTGTGTAAAATATAAAATTCTCCTTTTCAATCTGATATTTTATAGGTATTTTCATAAATATATCTATCAGTTTAATTTTGAAGATATATCAAGTTTTAACATTTGACACACACTCTCACAAGTCATAACTCGTGAGAAATGTGTGTCAGTGTTTTATATTTAAAAAATATTTTATTATATTTTTCACTTGATAAAACTTGTAAACATTCTATCACGTCAAGTCAAGTCAAGTTTTAAGAGAACTAATTGTTCTTAAAATCGATGTGAATTTTATCACTGAGAATGGATGAGAGGCTTGAAGTATGTGCGTACATGGTATATATGTGTGTGTAAAATATGAAATTCTCTTTTTGAGTATGATGTTTTATATGTATTTTCAAAGTTATCTATTGGTTTAATTACGAAGGTATATCAAGTTTTAACATTTGACATATATTCTCACAAGTCATGACTCGTGAGAAACGCGTGTCAGTGTTTCATATTTTAAAAATATATTATTATATTTTTCACTTGATAAAACTTGTAAACATTCTATCTCGTCAAGTTATAAATCGAACGAATTTTATGATAAACAAGTTATGAATACAAATCGGAGAATTCCCAAAATTTTGTTGGTAGAGTAAAATCAACTAAACTCCAAGTGAATAAGTAGAAGATACATAGCTAAATGAAAATCACTTTTATGGTGCAAAATCATTGTCTTTTTATTTTATAAATCCATAAAGCTTAACAAGTTCTCAATTTACAATATCTAAGGTGGTTTTCACTTGATTAACTTTTTATAAGTCAAATATTTGACCATTTTTATGATAATCTTTCACATCAACTAACGTCTAAGTAGATTTAAAGATAATCACAATATATATGATCTAATAATGTTACACGTTCTTAATAAACAATTAACGGACAAATCATTACTTTCTAAGTAAATATATATATTGTTTCTTTTTCAGTAAAAGGAAAAGCTAATTAAATATTTGTTTGTAATCAATCAAAAGATTTGACACAACACCATATAGTTGGAACCTGAATTAGTTCATGCTGCCTCCTTTATAAAGATTCTGCAGTGAGGTCAACCATGACTCATGTTGCTGAGGTAAGAATGTGATTTATTTTTTGCTGATTACTCTAAAACTCATAATACTACATATTTAATTGTACAAAACATTAATTATATAGATATAAGTATGTATTATCATCACGCAGTAGTATGTACGTATTTCTTATTAATAATAATCAATGAACGATATTGTCGATATAAAAGTTAGACTATTCAACTTTATAATATTTATTATATGACATGATATATCTGTCACAATAGTTATATTTTTATATAAGTCGTTAATTTATCATAAAAATCAGATGATGACATGATCTGTATCTTTTAGCATAATTAAATAGGGATAATCATGATTTCAAAACCTGACCGAACCATTTGAAATATTTGAGTTGAACCAGGTGAAATGGTTATTTAATTTTAATGAACCAGAATCAGAATTGTTTGTGATAGGATGGTCCGGTTTCGAGCCGTTTGGCGCCGGTTCAATTTTTTGGTTACTACCGATTAGTGCAAGTTAATTTTGAGTCTTCAATTTGGACTTGATTTATGGACCGAAGTAGACGACTTTAGAACTGATTTATAGGCCAAACTTAAAATTTGCGATTATAAAAAATAGTAACGAAAATTGAACGTTATAACTTAAATATTATAGTACAATGGATATATGTAAAGTTTACAATTGAAGTATTTTAACTCATTGAGTTCCGGTTCAGTTATGTCGGTATACCCGAAAGTTCTTGCTTTTGAGAATTAAAACCGAACTGTAATTAATCGGTTCTCTCAAAATTAAAACCAAAACCGAATAATTACCCACAATTCTCAAATTTCAGTTATGATTCAGATCAGTTCTCGGTTCGGATCTAAAATGAACACCCCTAAAACCGACAATAAAGATTCAAATATATATGTGCCAACTACTAGATGACACTCAAGCTGATTAGTTATATCATATTAATCTTCTATTAATGGATATAATTACATGAATTTAATATCATAATTATCTATTGCTTGTACACGCAAACAACAATCAAATAGAAAAAAAATAGTGATAGAAAAATGATAAGCCTCACCTAATGATGTTAATGTCCAACCAATCATCGCAATAGATGCTACATGATATTTAATTATCGACTCAAAATAATGAATTATTTATTCTTTTTTTCTTTTTAAGAAAAAAATCCTCGTGACACTCTTTCTTGCTCTGCCAAATCTTTATTTATTGTGAAGATTTTCTATTGGTCCCAAAAGTTGAAATCCATTCATTTTCACAATATACTAATTAATTAAGAGAATTATCATCAAGATAATGTCAAATGAATCCTATTTTTTTTATTCAGGTTTTTTGTTTAATTTAAATTATTAGAAGTACAAGCAAGCAAGCAAGCTATGAATATTTAAATAAACAAGTAATAGTCAGCCGAGAAAATTTCTAGTGTTGATGAATGTGGACAAGCTAATATATATATATTATGTTTACTACAATTTATATAAAAAAATTGGACTTGGTAAAACAATTACATCAATTTATAAGAACAACAATCTATTTTAAAAAGGAGACAATAGGATGTGATCGATTGAGATACCTTAGTATGTGTTCAGTATCGTATAACATTTATGTTTTGAACATTTTTTTTGAAGTTGTCGTAAATTCTATAATATGACTAGGCGAAAATCAACATTCTCAAAATCTATACCTTGAGCCTTACAACTTTATACAAGTCATCAAAATATAAATTTTACAATCAATATATATCAATGCTCTCGATCCATTATACATATTTATTGTCACTGATAAAAAAATTCACATATTTTACTCTCAATACTCTTACTTGAAAGTAACACCAGAAAACAAGTCGTCATCTTTAAGACTTTTATTTCTTGTACTTTTCTACTCTTGTATATGAAAATGAATAGAAATAAATAAATATTGGAGTGTGAAATTGGTTCACTTTCTATTAAACATGCAAGATGTGGTCAAATTGAGTTGAAGAAAAGTTGAGGAGGATGTGACTTAAAATTCATTATATTGGGTATATATTGTCCATGCTACATATAGTTTCTATGTCACCTAAAATTATTTATTTAATTCATATGGAGTGTAATGTTTTTTTAGGGTAATTATTTTTCCCAAGTCAACAAAAGATTGTGATTCTTATTACAAAACTATTATACATAAACGTTTTCCACAATAATATGTTTTAAAATAGGATAGTAACAAATGATTCATTAGAAAATGATATTTCATATGGAATCAAAAGCAATGATGTGAGGAATAGGCATGCTAATTAATGAAATAATTAGTGATAAAACATGGAACAGTGCATGTGTAAGGATTTTTATTAGGGTTTTGGAGGGTTGTTGTTATTGGGACAATTTGGGAACCAAACAACCCATATGTCCTTCTCCATTGGGTCACTGTCCCTATGAGATGATTGATTACATTAACTAAGGGACCGACATTCTCATTGCATACCTCCAAACCCTCCCACCCTTTCTCCATACCATTCATTTACCAACTTCTAAAACATGTTTTCAAGTCTAATTTGGGCATATGAAGACATAAAATGTTTAACAATGTGACATGAACCTGTATATTTTTAATCGTAAAATTCTAACACCGTCTTAAAATGTAATTCAGATGTAAGGTTTTATACGGAAAACAAAAATAATAGATCAATAGTCCACAAAACCTGTACATCTCAATATGAGAACTATCTCATAAGAGATATGATGTCAATTTCGATTAGGAGAAGTATGTCATGACAAGACATTCTCCTAGTAATTCAAAAGGGTCGAAAGTTAACCTTTGTTATCCGTATTAAAACCTCAAACTAATAGTCGAATTTTTAAAACAATTATCATTCAATAAACGAAATTTATAAAAAAAATCATATTAGGAATGGTGATGAGGAAACTTCGACCGGATTTAGTGATTTTCATCTTATATCCTACCAGATCTTTTTGATATCATGTTCCCGCCAGATTTAGAGTACTTACATCTCTATAAGATGGCAGCGGGGTGGATTCCTTGATTTCCGTCTCCTACTCTATCAGATCGAGAACACCGAATTCCCGTCGAATTTGAGATTTTATTCAATTTCTAAATCAGGTTTCATCCAGTTCGAGGATTCAGTGATCGCCATCATCTATTCTGTTCAATCGTATATATCAGGTTCCCATCAAGTTCAAAGTATTTTGCGTTTCTATGAAATGTTAACGATGCAGATTTAATGATTCCCGTTTCCTACCTCGTCAGATCGAGAACACCAAATCCCCGTCGATTTCAAGATTTTTTTTTTGCAATCTCTAAATCAAACAAAGAGTAGCACAAGAATGTAGATAAGATGAAGTGATATTTTTTCCTATATATATAAGAAAGAAGAATGGGTGGTGTGATGTGATGATAATATTAGTTTTTGGGGGGGTTAATGGGCCATGGGCTGGGCCCATGTAGAAAACGACCTGAAATAATAGAAAGCAGGAGCAGGGAGGAGAGAGTGTGTTTCAGTATATCTATAAGGTGGTCCATAGGGGACACGTGGGGTCCACGTCGGCAAGCCCACCTCCACGTGGGAGCTGTGGTCCAGGCGTGCCCTGATTGGCACACGTGTCCCGAGGAGGGAGGGGGTGACAGCCTGGCCTTGTGGTGTTTAGCATGGAGGAGAGGAAATGAGTGTTGTTTTATGATTGCACAGTTGCAGTTAAAAGGATGAGAGAGAGAGAGAGAGAGAGAGAGAGAGAGAGAGTGAGAGAGTGAAGGTCTTGTGGGACTTACTTGTCAACACTAGATTAGAGACTGAGATGTCAAGGTTTGGGTCCTTGCCTTATTGGGTATGGCAACGAGACGAGTTAGAGTCAGATTATGAATATTTCGGTTTTTATTTAACTAAATTGAGGGTATCGAGTTTTCGTTGAGTTTAGAGTATTTTTCTCGCTCTGTAAAATGACAACTAGGCGGGTTCAGATCGTAACCCGACTCTCGCGCATCTCGGGGATGGCGACGTGCGTGTTATGATTAGACTGAAGATGTCGAGTCTTCATTGAGTTTGGATAGGATGACGATGAAACGGGTTCAGTGATCCTCGGGGGTGGCAACGAGGGGGGTTATGGAGAGATTCGGTCGTTTTCGGTTTTTATTCTGTCGAGTTCGGAGTGTTTTGTCTCTATGTAAAATGACAATGAGGCGGGTTCAGATCGTAACTCGGCTCTCGTGCATCTCAGGGATGGCAACTATATTGATTCTTCGTTGAATTCAGATGTGATGACAATGAAACAACTTTAGTGATTTTCATCTTCTATTCTGTCAAACAGGCCATTGAGCTAGGGGATTTTGTCTTCACGTTCATATTCAATTCTCATACATAGCCCATCGGATAAATATATGACAAAAATAACTGATGTATATTTTAGATACGTGATTAGTTAAATCAGTGTTTTTTCTTGAAACAAAATCGCATTCGGTATGCATATTATGAATTTTGTTTGTTGACCGTCTTAGAAATTCTCCCTCTAATAAAATATAAAAAGAAATTAGTTGTGGGCTCGATATGATGTCGTAACCTAGATTTTAGTTTTGTTTTAGTAAAAAAAATAGACGCCCGGTATTTACCAAACATGCTTGAATCTAATCAGGTTAGTGCCCAAAAATTGCATAGTAAGAAACCGGTTAGGAAATATTATTAAAAAGAAAAATGTTCCAATAATGGCGTAAATACTCAAATTTCATATTCCATATTTCGAAAGAACGCTCAATTATGATTAAAGAATGGTAACACATTCATAAAATCGCATTCCTGTCGTAACCCTTCGAAATAAAATTTCTAAATTTCTTTCAATCGAAAAGGTAAATGACATTAAAATTGAGGGATACAATATTATTGACATGCTATCCATCTGATTTAAACTTTTTGACTGATGGAATCAAAATGTGGTTTTTGGTAAAGTAAAAGGAGTGAATAATGGGGTTTAAGGCCATGTGTGTGGGTGTTTTGTGATGGTAAAGGGGAGAGACAAATGGGGAGTGGGCCCATCTTTTGAGGTGAAAAGAAGGAGACAATGCTTTCCTCCTCCAACTTCATTATATTTATTGGTAGGTCCTCTTTCTTCTTCTTCTTGCAAATATGCCATCAATTGCTTAGGGATGTGCCTCTTTTTCACTTCCTCCTTGTTATGTGAATCTAGGATACACCCAAATCTTGGGCTTCAACCAATTCTCAATGGGCCTTTGATGGATGGTCTTTGGTTTATGGCCCATTGGATTGTCAGGCCCATGAGTATGATGGTTTTGGTTATGAATGTGTGTGACCAGAGATGCAGATCATTAATCAATCAGAAACAATATTGTAAAAATCGCTAGACGCTAGTTAATTCAATATTACCTTAGAAGGACTAGTAATTGGTTTGCTAAGAATTAATCAGATTAAAAGATAATAAAAACTACGAAGGATTAATCGGGAATTAATCAGATAAGTCTGTCTTTTGGTTCTCCTTATTATGTGAAACTAAGATACACCCAAATCTTGGGCTTGAACCAATTCTACATGGGCCTTTCATGGATGGCTTTGGTTTGTGATTGATTGGGCTAGAGTTGGATCTTGCTTTGTGGCCCATTAGATCATCAGGCCCATGAGTATGATGGTTTTGGTTATGAATTTGTGACCAGAAATGCAAATCATTAATGAATAAGAAACAGTTTGTAAAAATGTTACACACTAAGAGGTCCTAGATGACATTTTAAAGACTAATAAGGAATTAAGCAGAAAATAAATTAGATTAATTAATAAATTAATTGAAAATGACGGAGAATAAATCGAAGATTAACCAAATAATGTCAAGAATACTTAACTAAAAAATGTGACACTGGGCATTTAAATCAGTCTCATATCTAAAATTATATATCATATGGTCTCACATGTTAAATCGACTTTTAAATGGAACAAGCTTGCATAAATTAACCAAAATTTGTATTTTAAAAATAGTTTCACATTCTAAAAAGGTGAATGGTATCACAATTTTATAAATATTTTGAGTCTACATCTTCTACATATTTTATTTTTTAAAAGTGAATTGTGATTTAACACAGTATGGGAATCTATATTTCTAACATAATTAAAATAGATAACCTCAATTTGATCTACACCCAATTGATTATTAATTAAATAATGAATTAATTTACAGTTTAATATGTATATCCAAAAAAGACACAAAATGCAACTTGCAATGGAGACAAAAATTAGGTGGTTATGGTCCACAAAAAACAAATGTTAATTAGCCATTTGTCTCGCATCTCATGTGGTGTTCAATTAACAGTAGAAAAATAATTATGATTGTTTTTTTTCTAATGTTTGTCCCCAAAACAGCACATTCTATTCCTATTCTTAACTGTTTCTCTTCATGAACTATTTTCAAAATCATATTTGCCACATCTTGCAAAAGCTCATATGCTATTTTTAATTTCCAGAAACCATAAGCTCTTGATTTTAAATATATTATTTTAATTCTTTTATTGGCTAAACAAAACCACAAAAAAGGAAGAGAAAGAGCTTGAAATTTGCTTTCCTGGGAATTGAAGTGGTAGACAAATATGATCTTTAAGGCCATTAATGTCCCAAGTTGTGGAAGCAACAGTTCTGATCATGGCATGATCATTATTGAAGAGAGGCAATAAAATATTTGTTAGATCTTTGATTGAATATATATACATGTTTCTAGCTGTTTCTTCACAAAACCATGTGTTATAAGTAGAGAAGTGTTTTCTTTAATAGTTTTAACTTTAGAATGAGAATGGGAACAAGTTTTTCTAATGACTATTCATTTCCATAATAATAATCAAATTTTAGTTGTTTTGTTATATGTTATATCGAATAAATATCTGTCAAATAATTGAAACAAAATAATAAACAAGAATACCAAAATATATCAATGATTTATCGATAATATATTGACTATATATTCACCGACTAAAGTTGTTTATATCATGCTACATTACATTAGTGTATATGATATTACCTCTTGATAATAAGAAAAATGAAACATTGAAACTTAAAAATTATGGCACTATAGTTCATCTCCAATGTAATGATATTGTCGTGGAGACTCATTTGACAAATATAACATATTATTAGACTGGGAGTCACTCACGTCCCTAAGCCCCAGTCTGGACATTTTGTCCATAGACTCGAACTCCTACTAAGTTATGGTTCAATTCAAGACATATTCAACATGTGTTAATTGGTAATTGTTTTCTCAATTCATCTAAGAAAACCAACCAAAACAAATCGAACCGACTCAAAAAATAATCAACAAAAAAGAACTGATTGTGTTCGGTTCAAAATCGCAGCGAACCAAAACTTCTTGTCCGGTTTTAATTTATAAAATGAGAGCCGATAAAAACTCAAACTGAACTGAAAATCGATTGATTTGGACACATGACTCATTTTAAGTCATCGATCTTGATTAATTGAACCAACAAAAATCTAACCAAAAACACACAAGTCAAAACAATCTAAAACGTGAGAATTTCATGAAATTCAGTTAATAGTAAACCAAACTAAATTAAAAACCGATATGTTCAAAACCAAAGAACCGAATTCCATTGATTCGATTTCAATTTAATTTTTCAAAACCGAATTAATCGGTTTAATTCAAACCCCAACCAAACCGATTCAAAACCGAACTTTGAACCGCCCTAAATTCCTATCTCTCGTTCGGTTCACTGGGGAAATAATAAATGGGCAAAAAGAGCCATAACTCACAAGAAGCCACATAAATGGTCTCTCTCTAGAGCATGAGGAAGTGTGATAATAGGTGAGTACATTTCTTCAACCAGAAAGATTTATGGGTTTTTTTGACTTTTTGTGGAAATGTGAAGGAAATTGGTAGAGGACCCACCTGCTCGAAAGGGGCAAAGAAGCTCTCATTGAATTGATACCATACCCTACTGCTCTGGCTTCTCTCTGTGTATGTGTTTGTGTTGATTTTCTTTATCTCTCAATCATCTTATTTTATTGGGTAGGTAGATTCATGATCGAGCCTCGGAACTAAAAAGCTCTCACTGTTTGCATTTTTAGGATGTTGCGTATGATTCAAGTACCCTTTCATCACCTCTCACCTTTCCCCGTGTTTCCATCATCTCCTTCCTTTGATCCACTGCTCATCTGACCTGGGTTTTGTCAAAAATGAAATAAAGTTTTGATTTTTTTCAGGTTTGATGGTGGGGATTGAGGATTTGAGGTCGGATTTGGGTCTCTCTCTGATTTGGGTCTCTTCAGATTCTCAATCTGGTCCTGGTGAGGTTCCTCTTTTTGACTGAACTGCTCTTATCTGATTTGCTTTGGATTGTCTGTTCTTGCATATATTGTAAAGCTTTGGTTTTTATTTGGGGTTTCCATTATTTGGTGGTTTGGGAATGGTTGATTGGTTTAGAATCGTGTTGGGCAGTTTTGATTGAAGTTTGGATGATTGGAACTGTATTATCATTTCTGTTCTCAGACATTATTGGCTATGGTGTAGAGATTTATTGGTTCTGGATTGGATTGTGACCTTATAGTGATTTGAGGTAGGGATGGTGTATTAACTTGAGTTGCTTATCTATGGTAAACCTTAATTAAAGTCTCTTGTTTATGTCAACCTATTTATGCTCAAACTGTAATCTATTTTCTTGAAGGAAAGTTTCAATGTTTCCTAGCAGTCCTCGTTGTTTCTTTTTGCTCTGTCGGATTGATTTAAGCTGTTTTTTTCCGAACATTTGGTTCAGAACTCTTGACCCGATTAAGATATAATCGTCGAATTCTGAGGCTTGGTGTTGATATTAATGTTGTTCAATCTCGTTATTTAGAATGTTGCTTGTCTTTTGATTGCTACATTGGAAATAAGTCTAATCTCATGTGTTCACTACTTCTCGAGTTTTTGGTACTCACTCGAATTATTGATCATTTTGTTGAGTGCCTTAGGCATTTCCTTTCTGGTTATGAAATATATTTTCTAATGCAAAAATAATAACACGATGCAGGTTTGCTATCCCGGTAGATAATAGCTTTTCGGTGTTATGGGTTGGCTGAAAAAGATTCTTAAAGGGTCAAGCCACAAGTACGGAGATGACAGACTTTACGATGAACCACATAGTCCAGGGGTAATCGGCTAATCGCCTTTTCTGTACTTCTAGTCAAAGTTACTTACATAACTTGTTTTTCCCGATCTAAAACTACACGTATGGATCTTGGATGCAGGAGGAGTTGACGGAGCAGGAGAAAGAGGAGATTGAGCGTGCCATTGCCCTCTCTCTTTCGGAAGACCCGAAAGGGAAAAAAGTGATTGGTAAGTTTCATAAATTTTTACACGCTGACCATTTTGTGCATGCCAATCGTTTCTCTCAAAGTGGAAATGTAATGTATTCATATGAAGTTTAGATACGAGTATACCACTTTTTTGATACATGGCCTGCTATATATATATTGCTTTGAATCTGCAAATTCTTCTTCTTGAGGTCTTTTTGCGTAAGTGTCACAACACAACACCCTTTTGCATAAGTATCATATGATAGGGCACTTTTTTGCAATTTTCTCGATTTATAGTAGATTGTTTACTTGTTTAGGCAAAACTGTGTCCATACTCTGCATCACACTCACTTCAGTTAGTCCGGAAGCTACTGCTGAAAGTGATAGTCCTAACAATATATGATTCATATCTCAGGTTATGAATCTGAGTCGGATGATGAGTTGCATTCACTGACCGAAGATGAAGAATCTGCTAAAGCAGAGTCGGAGGAAGACGAACAACCTAAAGCAGAGTCCGAGGAAGACGAAGAACTGGCCAAAGCTCAGCTGGAGGAAGACGAACAACTCGCTAAGGCTATTCAAGAGAGTTTGAGTCTGAATGCAGAATCTCCTCCTCGACAAGATAGTCGAAGTGGATCTGTCGTTCAACCTCTTCCATTGTTCTCGGGAGGTTACAGGTACTCGTGCTCTATAAACCTATCCTGTGATAATGTAATTTTCATCGGAGTAACTTCAAAACCTACTGGTATGTAAATAAAAAGAGAAAATTGCAAAAAGGTGCCCTGTGTTGTTTGTTAATGGCAAAAAGGTGTGGTGTTGCTTGCATTTTTTTTTGCAAAATTTGTGTATTTTTATAAAAATGACGAAATTGCCCATGTAATTAAGAATTAAGACTTTTATAGCATAATTTTAACTTAGAAATAGTATAACTAAAAAATTAAATTACAAAATTTGATCATACAGATTTTAGTTAAAAGATAAAAACTAGAATATTTTAAAATATTTATGTTTTTCTAAAAATAACTTTTAGTTTCAGGGGTAATTTTGTCATTTTTATAAAATACACATATTTTGCAAAAAATGCAAACAACACAGCACACTTTTGCAAAAAGTGACATATTACAGGCCACCGTTTTGCAATTTTTCCACATAAAAATGGTGTACTTAAATTTGAGGTCATTCACCGTAGTCCTTGAGAATATTGGAGATGCACTGCCTCAGTAGTCGATTTCTTTAAAACTTCAAACCCGACTTTTCCGTGTTTGTCTACATGCACTGTGTATTTGCCTTATAGTTAAACATGTTACTCGTAGGATTTGTGCTGGTTGCAGCACGGAGATAGGTCATGGGCGGTTTCTGAGCTGCATGGGCGCTGTTTGGCATCCAGAATGTTTCTGTTGTCGTTCTTGCAATATGCCCATAACAGACTACGAGGTCAAGATTTAGTTTCAGTTCCGATGAAATCTTTATTTTAAGTTCACTATTGGAATTTCTTGAATCCTCCATTCCTTTGACAGTTTTCTATGTCGGGGAGTCGCCCATTTCACAAATCCTGCTACAAGGAGCGTCATCATCCAAAATGCGATGTCTGCAAAACTTTCGTAAGCTCCCATTTTCTCTAAATACGATCTAATCTAGTTGATAACATATTTACGAGTTCAGATACATTATTTTTGGTTTGGGAAAATGGCAAAAAAACATGATGTATACTATCACACTTTTGCAAGAGGGTGCTGTGTTGTAGAGCCGAATTTGTGTCGGAAGAACGACACGAATCAAGCACAAGTAATATAGGAAAAGTAGTTAGACCCTAGTCGCTGATAAAAAAAAAAGTTAGACCCTAGTCATTTCCACGGGGATTAACAAAGGGCTTGTTCTCGTAATTCATGTGATTGTGTATATTGAAATGTATAGACTATGCAAATAAGTCTAGTTTTCTAATTCTTTTTGGAATTTTGTATATAGTTGTATGTGTTGCTATGTATCTCTTTACCAAGCAATGTGCTAAGAAAACAAATGAGTGAATCAATCTACCAAGGGGCTTAG
>JAYMTP010004929.1:0-14138 GCA_036897365.1 Geranium brycei
AATTTATTTAATATAAATAAAAAAAATAGAAATCCGTCTAGTCCCCGCCTACTACTCGCCTAGGCTCCCGCCTAGGCCCTCAGAGACCATGTCCGACTGATTGGAGCCTACCGATTTCTACAACACTGCCAAGAACAATAAAACATATTATATATACACACACATTCTGAACTAAACACATTTTTTACTTACCTACATTTAACTAGGTTTTGGATCTGTCAGATACTCCAAATTTCATTTATTTCTCACGTTATTAAAATTTGGATGAAAAATGTTAATTTTAAAAGTGAAAAGATATATATGCCCTTAATCAATTTCCCCATTTTCAAATCATGCCATCAGTCGTGATTTAAGTTTTGGAGTGACTTTTTTTGTTCGGCGGAGGGATGCTTTGCTTTAGTTGTGTAACCTCGATCTCTTTATCTCATTCTTACTTATTTCTATGAAAATCTAGGGCTTATGTCAAAAAAGTATGTAATTACAATAGTATAATTATATATAGTTATATACAATTGAGGAGGAGGACAGGGTGGGGAGGCAGTTGGAGGCGAGGTCGGTGAGCTTCTCCGGCCACCCCAAAACTCGAACCAGAACTGATGACATGATTTTAAAATTAAAAAATTGATCAAGGATATTTTTGTATTTTCACTCATAAAATTAACATTTTTATCCCAATGTGAAACTTGGGGTATTTGTGTTTTTCACCATATTTGTTTCCCAACTTTCGTTTGAAGCATACATATTTATTCATCATTTAATTGTCAAACCAAACAGCCCCTTTGGGTTTGGGCTTGGTAGTAGGAGAGGAAGTTCCTACTCCTCACCGCTTGCTCCCTTTATAAAAAAAACAATAAGAAAGCAAAATTGAGAAGTGATACAGAGCAATCATTTTTATCTATCTCTCCTCCTCAATTCTGTTTCTCTCTCTAAAACAAGACCAGACCTTGTTGGATCAGACATGGTTGAGACCAGACGCAGCTCCTCCAGCTCCAAGAGGATGCTTCCCTCTCCCCACGCATCTCCACCTCCCTCCACCAAGCGATCCAAGGTCCGATCTTTACCTTTCTGTCCCCTTGTTTTGATTTTTCTGTTAAACCCAAATCCCCAATTTGCGTATTCGCAGATGGGTTTTGTGTTTTGTGTGCCGATTGGGTTTATTGACTTGTTGATCCCAACCCTAGGCGTCCGAACCGGCCTCTTCGTCGACCAACGATGAGCCGAGCTCGTCACCGGCGAAGATGGATTCTGGGTCTGGCTCGGAGATGGAATCGCCTGATCTGCACAGCACTGAAGCCGACAAGGTATCTGCCGATGTGACGGCTCTGGATAAATCTGCCGACGAACAAGTAGACGCCCATGCTCTGGTTTCGCCGTTGCTGCCAGGTGCTTCCTGCATGTGGTTTGGTTATAGCCCCTTTTCTTTTTTTTTTCCCTTGTGATATTGATACGGATGTTTGGTTTTATGAGTTTTAGTGGAAACACCAAAATCCAAGGCTACTTCTAGGAAGAAGAAGCAGACAAAGGCCACAAAACCCAATCCGAAGATCCCCATTCCTGCATGGGGAAAGCTCCTCTCTCAGTGCTCTCAGGTGAATTTTGCTTTTGACTTCATAATTTTCTTGAATTAGAGTAAATTCATTAGAGTATTGATATCTCAAAATAGTGATTATACTTGCCTTCAACCTGATTCAATGAATACCAGTAGGTTTTGTTTTGTTTTATTTGTTCCCTCTTATGTTTTCTCGAGGCACTGGCCAAAGAAATTGTTTTTTCATTTCTGGCTAGCCTTTTTCTGTTAGCACTTTGTTTGTGCGTCTTCGATTATTCAATGACCACATTTTTATTTGATTGAAGAGTGTCCAAGCACCAGCAGTGCACAAAACAAAAATCAGAATTCAGACAACAGTGAAGGTGCACCAAACACTAAAAGTAGAGTGGCCTTGATTAGAGTATTGATTTCTCAAATATAGTGATTATACTTGCCTTCAACCTGATTGAATGAATACCAGTAGTTTTGTTTTATTTGTTCCCTCTTATGTTTTCTCAAGGCACTGGCCAAAGAAATTGTTTTTTCATTTTTGGCTAGCCTTTTTCTGTTAGCATTATGTTTGTTAGTGCGTCTTCGATTATTCAATGACCACATTTTTATTTGATTGAAGAGTGTCCAAACACTAGCAGTGCAAAACAAAAATCAGACAACAGTGAAGGTGCACCAAACATTAAAAGTAGAGTTCTATAAACCAGCACCCAATGTACTTAGTGCAATGAGACTAAAATAGGACTGCAATGTAGGCATGGCATTGATAATTTTTATGTCTATTCACTCTTTTATCTGACTTTTGGAATGCTTGCATTTATTAGTCATGTTGTTCTGGACAAATGGAGTAATTAATTCATTGGAAGGTATTTTTAGCTACTGTAAATCACAAAAAGTTGCGAATTAGAAGAGTAAACCTCCATCTTTGAAAGATGTTCTTATGAGTAGTGAGGACCAAGTGAGGTTGTGACTGCCGTTTTGAACATGAGAGGACCTATTCTATGTGTTTCCTAAGGAATGTAGATTATTGGGAAAAGTACGTATAGCTATCCCCAACTATATACCGTTTCCACATAGCCATCCCCAACTAAGATTTGGGTCACTCAGCTGCACTGAGAGATCATAAATTCTCACCCGTTAAATATTTGGATGGAGAATGTTAATTTTGGAAGTGAAAAGATGAAAATGCCCTTGGCCAAACTCTAAATTTACAAATCATGCCATTGGAGTCAATTTCCTGCTCCTCTCCTCCGACCACTCCACCGCCGGAGCTTTCCCTCTCCTCTCACCACTCCCCTCCTATTCTGGCCAGATTTCTCTGGTGTGCAATTGTGAGCTGGAATGCAAATAGTTTCCTATGGGAATGGATGGGGAAAATTGTTTGTTAGTAATATAGGTGAAATTTGATGCAGACATATTGTTTGTTAGCAATAGAGGTTGCAACAGTGCTCAATATATTATATCTTGAGGCTTTAAATGCTGTATATTTAGGCCTCACAACCTGGCAACTTGTCTCTCCTTATCACCTAGGGATGGTTGGGTGAATAATATTAACAAGAGGGAAGTGTATGTAGACTCTCCAGGTCTTATCTTTTTGGTTATTTGACTGGTTGTCTTTGTGATAAGGCTAGTGTTAAAATAAATAGTAGTTGGTTGTTTGAAACTTCCATTCAGTTCAAATCTATGAAACAACCAGCTAAAAAGGAAGCTTTCCCCTGTTTTGTTTTTCCTTTGCTTACTTTGTTGTACATTTTTTACTTCTACTGTTATTTAGACGTGTTCTTTCTAATGCAAGGTTTGACATATTGTTTCAGAACCCTCATCAACTTATCTCTGTTACTCCTTTCACTGTTGGTAATGCCCGGCAATGCGACTTATGGATTAGCGATACAAATGTCAGCAAGATTTTATGCAGGTTGATACCCGCGAAGGTATGTCGATATACACATCTTGAATGAGTAAAGGTTCAAAATTTTCTGTTCTTCACTTCCAGCAAGATTTATAAAATAACTGACTCTCTGTTCACTCACTGCTTAGCGTGGGTGCTCAATAGAAGTTTTAGGGAGCAAAGGTGCTGTTCAAGTTAACGGCAAGATTTACCACAAATCCTCTTGTGTAGAGATTACTGGAGGTGATGAGGTGGTTTTTGTTGCATCTGGAAGACATGCATACGTATCCTTTTCTCATTGTTGCCAACAGGCTTGTCCATGAAAGCAGCAAAACTTAATATTATTGTGAGTTCAATTTTGGTCATCACTTATTGTAAAGCTAGTAACTTGACATACAATTAGATTTTTCAACACCTGAGCAGTGAAAAGGTTGCTGCTCCAGTAAGTATTTTCGAAGCCCAGGGTGCTCACATGAAAGGTATACATATTGAGGCAAGATCGGGAGACCCATCAGCTGTTGCCGGGGCATCCATATTGGCATCATTGTCAAATATCACAAAAGGTTTAGCTCTTGTTCCACCAAGGGAAAAAGGTGGTGATGTGCAGCAAAATGCTGAAATTTCTACTCCACCTTCTGGCTGTGGAGTTCCAGATGATCCTGAAATTGACATGAAGGACAACACTGAATTTACTTATCCAGCTACTTCTTCGATGGGAAAAACTGCCATTCCATCAACTGCCAATGAAAGCCCAACTCTTGAAAGTATTGGATTGGATGGCTGTGCGAATGCAGAAGTTGGAAAGGTCTCTGGGGCTTATGAATTAAGACCACTCTTGAAGTTGCTAGCTGGTTCTGGTTCATCTGATTTAAATATAAGCAGCATATATAAGCTTTTAGAAGAACGAAGGGGAACCAAAGATCTCAAAGATTTTGATTCTCCTACAATTTTGATGTCAAGTAGGCGGCAAGCGTTTAAGGAGAGTTTGTTACAAGCAACTCTTAATCCCGAGAACATTGACGTTTCTTTTGAGAACTTTCCATATTATTTAAGGTGCGAACACTTGCTACTTATGCTGTTATGGTCTTCATAGGCTTTCCACTCCCCCTTATCACAACATTTACGTCTTGCATTTATTTTACCTTCTGGAATTTAGTGTATATTTTACCTGGTAATTGAGTAATCTTATTTTATGTTGTGTTGTCACAGTGATTCAACAAAGAATGTTTTGGTTGTCTCAACTTACATTCATTTGAAGTGCCATAAATATGTTAAGTATGCTTCGGATCTTCCCAGTGTCAGCCCACGCATGCTATTATCTGGTCCTGCAGGTTGAGTTGTCATTTCTCTATATACCTATTTCTTTTCTGTTTGTGTAGATATTGCATTTCAATGGATTCCCTTTTCAGGTTCTGAGATATACCAGGAGACATTGACAAAGGCTCTCGCCAAATATTTTGGTGCTAGGTTGCTAATTGTTGATTCTCTTGTGTTGCCTGGTGTAAGCTTCATTAGTTTTCCTTTTTCTTTTTCTTTTTCTTTTGAGGTCATATATTTTTTCAGCGCTTAATAGTCTTTTATGTTTCTTATTTACTTAAGGGACCGGCTCCTAAAGATGTTGATTGTGTGAAAGAAAGTTCAAGGCCCGAAAGAACTTCTGTATTTGCAAAACGTGTCCCACCTCCTGCTGTTGCTCTACATCACAAGAAACCAACTTCGAGTGTTGAGGCTGATATTACAGGCGGTTCTACATTAAGTTCTCAGGCTCAGCCAAAGCAGGAGACGTCTACTGCAACATCTAAAAACTATACTTTTCGAGCAGGCATGCCGGCTTCCATAATTCTGTTACTGTTATTATAAGCAGATACTTGAGTGTCTCATCTCATTCATCCTTTGTTCTGTTAGAGTTTGTAATCATTACATGTATTAACAATTTCATAACATGCAGGTGATAGAGTGAGATTTGCTGCTTCCCCTCCTACTGGTTTTACCAATCCAACACAACCATCTTTTAGGTATATTTTGCAACTTTTCTCTCATTGAGTTCATTTGCTGGATGGAATATATGAATTTGTTTCTATGTCAGGCAACTAACTTTAATGTTTAGGCTATGATTGCTCAGTTCACTATTACTTTTCTTGACAATATAGATTGATGGGCAAATCTATGAGTTTTGTTATATTGTTTGCATCTAATTTATGTGCAGAGGACCAACAGTTGGTTGTCGGGGAAAAGTTGTCCTTGCATTTGAGGAAAATGGGTCCTCAAAAATTGGGGTTAGATTTGACAGATCAATTCCAGAGGGCAATGATCTAGGCGGTCTTTGTGAAGAAGATCATGGTTTCTTTTGTTCTGGTGACTTGTTGACCTGTCCTTATTTTTGCCTATATCTGAGCATTTATTATTTTGTGTTAATACTTATGCTTCGTTTCACAGCCGATAATCTACGTTTAGAGAGTTCAGCAGGGGAAGAGACCGAGAAACTTGCAATCAGTGAACTCTTTGAGGTGGATTCTTACTGTCCTATACTGTAATCAGAGCATATAATCTCGCTCATATATGCAGTAATTTTTGTGTTTTTGATATTTGTAGGTTGCATCAAATGAAAGTAAAAAAAGCCCCTTCATATTGTTTGTGAAAGATATAGAGAAGTCTCTAGCTGGAAATTCAGATGCTTATGCTGCCTTAAAGAGTAGGCTTGAAAATTTACCAGAGAATGTTGTGGTGATTGGATCTCATACACAGATGGACAGTCGTAAGGAGAAGGTAATTAGGTGGTGGTTATATTTTCTTCTTATACTTGATCCCTGTATAGAACTTGATAATTGACCAAATGGGTGAGTGGTTACTCTTGGGCTTTGTGATGATAGTATTTTAATGGTTTTCAGTCTCATCCTGGCGGTCTTCTGTTTACAAAGTTTGGAAGCAACCAAACTGCTTTGCTTGATCTCGCTTTTCCGGTATGTTGAACCTTCTTTCAATTCTCATACTCCCCCACCTTAAATTCTGTGATGTAGATAGTGTTGTTTATTTACCTTTGTTTCTTCCTTTAACTGTGAAATGATGTATCATTTCATGCAGGATAACTTTAGTAGATTGCATGATAGGAGCAAAGAAACTCCTAAAACAATGAAGCAACTTACACGGCTTTTCCCTAATAAAGTGACGGTACAGCCACCTCAGGTATTAAGCTGCAATCATTTGATAATGCAATAGTCACTACATTTTTCTTGAAGTAAGCATATAAGTTTTGTACAAATACAAGCAGGATGAAGCTTTACTTTTGGATTGGAAGCAGCAGTTAGACTGCGACATTGAAACTCTGAAAGTGCAGTCAAACATAGTTAGTATTCGCTCGGTGAGTGAAATGATTCAATTCCCAAGTCAGTACTTAATTTTTTGTTCTCCTTTTTTCGTACATGCTGTACATACCCAAAATTATGTTGTTATACTGACATCCCCCCTGTTAAGTATTATTTATAACATGCATCAGATTCATTGCTTCCTTTTCCCAAATTGAAATATATTACATGAACTTTTTTCAAATCTAGTTTTTCAAGATTGTCCCCTTTTTAGGAGTATACTTCATTTAATGCTGGCATTTATTAATTGGTTTACTGAAGGGTATTATAGGCAGAAACAATTGGGGACATCATTTATTGTTAAACAGTGATGTATTTTGGAACATCCCAAAATGTTAATATATTTGGGACACATGGAGTAGAGCATTGAAAGGTCAAGTCATCCTTTTGGTTGGTTTGATTCTCTACGCAGATACTCAGCCTATTGCTTTTTACTCAGCCTGAAGTGAGAAGTGAGAACCTCTTTAGGGTACTTATGTAGTACTAAGAGAAATGGATGCAGTCACAACGACACCCGTCCTTTGCAATCCACATAAGATTTTTCTTCTTCTCCTTGTTCATATTTCTGACATCCTTTTACAATGTATACTAAATTATCTTGGCTTGTACATGCTTACTGTAATGATATGTAACATGTCAAATACTTCTCAATCTTTTTAAGTTACTCATTGGATGAACACTTCTTCAACAATGGTACTATTATCCCCTGTTTTGTTTACCTAGGTTTGGTAATCATCTGTATGATGGGTTAGCATACCCTCATTTGCTGATAGCTTGTGTCTGGCTGCATGATAGTGATCCTCCCTATTCTCACTTCATTGGTGCTAGTTTTCTTGTTTCTCGGAAGCAGTGAAACTATAACTACTAGACTTGTGTATCTTGTTCTAGTAGTTTTCATACTCTAGTGTATCACATGCTTGTCTATTTGAGTTCAGGCATGATGGCGGGTGAGATGACTGTTGTTGGCTCCTTGCTAGTTCTCTAATATTTGGGATTTCATAATGTCAGATTATAAATAGAGTTGGCTTAGATTGCCCTGATCTTGACACCTTATGCATCAAGGATCAAGCTCTTACGAGTGAAGGTCAGTTTCTACTAACTTGAGTTTGCACTTGCATATTTTCTGTTTTTCCTTTTCTACTACAACACTGGATGGTTTTATTTGGAATCTAACTTTCAGTGCCATTGTTAATTATTAGGTGTTGAGAAAATAACAGGCTGGGCTTTAAGTCACCATCTCATGCACTGTTCTCAGGTTTTAGTGAAAGATAGTAAACTTGTGATCTCCAGCGAAAGGTCATTGTTTCTCTCAAATTTATAGTTATAATAGTTGAAAAGGAGCTTATTTTTACTCTTCAATTTGAGACACCACACTTGTATTAAGATTATCTTGATACCCGACGTTGCAGCATTCAATATGGCCTTGACATTCTACAAGGCATTCAAAATGAAAACAGAAGTTCAAAGAAATCACTTAAGGTATACGCTGCTCTCGTGTAATCAATGGCACTTTGATTTTCTTCATACTGGTTTAACTCCCCGATGATATTTCAGGATGTGGTCACCGAGAATGAATTTGAGAAGAAGCTTCTAGTGGACGTTATTCCACCAACTGATATAGGAGTTACTTTTGATGACATTGGAGCTTTAGAGAATGTGAAAGATACTTTGAAGGAGTTGGTGATGCTTCCCCTTCAGAGGCCTGAATTGTTTACCAAAGGACAGCTGACTAAGGTAGATATATATATTTTTGCGATATTCAGATTGTTCTTTTATCTGAAGTATGTCCTACGATATGGGTATAGGGATGACAACGGGGTGGGTTTAGCAATCTCCGTTCCCTACTCTGTCTTAAGGGGATACCAGGTCCCTGCCGGGTTCGTGGTAGATTAGTGATCGGGGATACCAGATCCCCGTGGATTTGGGATTTTTGCTATCCCTATATGGGTAGTACTTGTTTCAGGATTTTTCTTTTAAGTTTTCCAATCATCGTCTGACTGGGTACATCTTCCAGCCTTGCAAAGGAATACTACTCTTTGGGCCTCCTGGTACTGGGAAAACAATGCTTGCAAAGGCTGTTGCAACTGAGGCTGGTGCAAATTTCATCAATATTTCTATGTCAAGCATCACTTCAAAGGTCAACCCCTCTCTATCAATAGTTGTATTTCAAATGTAAATTTTGCCAGTTTCGTAACTGGCCACCCTTCAAAGATGTTCATAGTTTTCCTTGTCACTCGCAGTGGTTTGGTGAAGGAGAGAAGTATGTAAAAGCAGTGTTCTCTCTGGCTAGTAAAATCGCTCCTAGTGTCATTTTTGTCGACGAGGTATGTTTGGGGCCACTAGAAAATCCGATTTTTATTTTTTCTTTCTTACTGCTCTGTTTGCTGTGATTTTTTCCGTCTTTTATAAACTAAGCAAAACGTCAATCTGGTTATCGTTTCAGGTCGATAGCATGTTAGGAAGACGTGAAAATCCAGGGGAGCATGAAGCCATGCGGAAAATGAAGAACGAGTTCATGGTCAACTGGGATGGTTTGCGCACAAAGGATAAAGAACGTGTACTGGTACTTGCAGCCACCAACAGGCCGTTTGATCTTGACGAGGCTGTCATTAGAAGGCTTCCCCGAAGGTAAATGGCCACTCTCTCTCGGTGTCTGCGTATTCAATATATGGCTGCTTCAACCTCTTCGAATTTTTTTACTGCAGATTAATGGTCAACTTGCCAGACGCTATGAACAGAGAAAAGATTGTACGTGTTATATTAGCTAAAGAAGAATTGGCACCTGATGTTGATCTAGAAGTGGTTGCGAATATGACAGATGGGTATTCCGGGAGCGATTTGAAGGTTTCCTTAATTTTCTCATTTCTGGCAGTTTTATTTTAATTTTTAAGTAAAAAAAGGTAAAAGGGTATTATTTTTTTCCTTCTCATTTAGTCTGTTTGTTGCAGAATCTGTGTGTGACGGCAGCGCATTGTCCAATAAGAGAAATTTTGGAGAAGGAAAAGAAGGTTTGTTCAATGTTTATTCCCGTTCAATGGTTCTTCTAATTCTTAGTTTTCTACGTGAAGGAGCAATAATGTGATCTTATAGATAAATCAGAAAACTATATTCATTTGTATATGTTCTTTACGTGATCTGGGAAATATTTTATTACTTTGTTTGATAGCTTCATGTAATATAGCACGATATGAGTGGAACACGTATTGTACTTTGACTTGGCTTGTTCAAAATATATTTGTGTTCAAAATCCCAAGTTCCATTTTGGAAATTCTTGTCTTCTTAGTTTCCTTGTAGTTATTTTGTGTGTTGTTCTCGTCCTTTTCTGAGTATGTATTTTGTTTTTCCACTGAAATTTCAGGAGAAATCGACAGCATTGGCTGAGAACAAACCGGCGCCCACATTGTATAGCAGTGCAGATGTGCGTCCTCTGAAGATGGAAGACTTCAGATACGCGCATGAGCAGGTATTCCTGAGACTGATTATTTTTTTGAAACCGAATTCAGTAGTTTAGGTTTCCTGGTACTTGAAAAAAACGCATGGTCTCATTTTGACCCGAATCGGGTCCTTGTGATTCGGACAAAGGTGTAATGCGATTGAAAATGCAGGTTTGTGCAAGCGTGTCGTCGGAGTCTACAAACATGACAGAGCTAGTGCAATGGAACGATTTGTACGGAGAAGGTGGGTCTCGGAAGAAGAAGCCGCTGAGCTATTTCATGTAGGGAGGAATTTTGTTTATAGGAATCAGCCGGACTTAGTTTACATTTCCTTGATCGAGGCCAGAATGTTATTATTCATGGAAATGCCAGCCATTGCAGGTCCTGTTTTCACCCATTATTGTATCATATATAGGTTTTTTTGTTTTGTTTTAGAAACCTTAAATTATTGATCTGATATGGGTTTCATAACCAAAAGTTCTCCTTAAACTCTACATTACATGCATATTTGATCAATTCAACAAGCTCTCAAGACGAGAGATGAATACAAAGTACTTTCATAAAAAGAAGTTTAGGTGTCCTATCTTGTAAGGAAAGTAGCCCCTGTACCTTGACCTAATTGCTGGAGTACGTGGTTTCTGTGTCAATGGTTGTTATGTTCTTGGCTTGTGATACGAAGATAAGGAACCATTCCTTCATTTTATTTTCTAGGTACTGTTGAGTGTTTGTTTCACCATAAGATGCTACTGATACGGGTCCAATTGGATTTAGTATCGGCCCTTCGTCCTTCAGTTTGGCTTATCCATGAGTTGTTTGTTCCATTTTGGCCTTGGGGTAGTGTTGGTGCTTGTAGGAGCAGATGCAGGTGCAAGGAATTAACGCTTACTTTGAGCAGTTGGAAGCGAGCTTGAAGTGAACATGGACATCGAGGAGCTGCAGAGCAAATGTCAATATGCATGTCATAGGCCATGACATGGCGCGGGACATATAGACTCACGAAGAAAAGGACAATTTGATACATTCAAAATTTTGCGTTTAAAATTTTGATATACCCAACTCTTTCATGTTTGGCCATGATTAAGATATGAAGACATTGCTAATTAAATTTTGACTATTTTGATTTTTGAATCACTAAAATCAGAGTTATGTAGGTAAAGTTGTATATATATTAAACCCGTGAACTTCAGAACGATGAACTTGATAGCTTAGTGATAAGTTGCGCGCCTCCTATGCACGAAGTCATGAGTTTGACCCTTGATTGCCTTACAGTGGGTTTTTAAAACCAAAATCTGAAGGAGATTTTTTTTATTAGCGAATCGGGAATATTCTCTGTTCTGGACCGACTTTTGGGGAACCGTGTTATCGGTCTTTTAACCCATTTGTCATCATCCGAAAGAAAAATCGCATGTATCAAGATTCGATCTCAAGACTTCATATATGTTAGTGTGAACTCCTTTCTAATCTTAAGAGTTCAAATATAAAAGATGTTTTTCTTCAGTAAAGTAAAACCTGAATGTATCAAAGTGATAAACATAAAAATTTTAGTGTATCAAATTATCATTTCCCTTAAAATAAGAAAAATTACAAAAACAAACGAATAAAATTAGATTTTTTTGCAAGTTCTAACAATATTTTTTTTGTATGTCTCGAACACCCACTAAATTTGTTCAAATTGATGGTGATACATAGATTGTCTAAAATGTTCTTACTTTTTCATATGTGTTTTGATTGTGGGTATGAATATGAAAATTTACTAACTAAATAGAATTTCTGAACAAAAGAGAAGAAGTTGAGCCATTGAACCAAAGGAGAAGCATGGCCTCTCCAATATTTTCCGTAAGACATTTCAATTTTTGTTTATGTTTATCACTATTTAGAATGGTTTGGCATTTAAAATGTTACCCATAATTTGGGTTTTTCCTTTTATTATGAGTGGTTTTTGTAATAAATTAGTAAGGAACGTTACATGTAACTATCATTAACTATACACCATTTTCACATAGCTACACTCAACAAAGATTTGAGTCATTCAGCTAAACCTAAGAATCATGAATTCCCATATGTTAAGTACTTGAATAGAAAATGTTAATTTTGAAAGTGAAAAAACGAAAATGTTATTGGTCAATTTCCAAATTTCCAAATCATGTCATTCATTATGGTTTGAGTTTTGGGGTTACCAAAGAAGCTCGTCGTGTTACCCTCCTTGCCGACGACTTATCTGGCCCTTCGTCCACTTTCACGTGTCATTCGAATTTGGTTGGGGTGTAGATTTCGATGACCCACTTCCCCAAAATCAAACATCTCCAAAAATGCATAAAAGGTCAAAATAATATTCATCTCTCTAAAACTTTCCATTCCATATGAAAATCGAGGTTTTCTGTGCTAATCGAGACTCAAAACCCTTCGATTTTACTTGAGGAGCAAGTAATTAACGATTAATCAGGAGGCCATTAATGGAGGATGTGGTTGTGAAGATAGAGGAAGATTTGGGATCGTATTCTCTGGCGAACCTGTCGTCCGCGCAACCAATGCAGGGGCTTCACGATGTGGGCTCACCTCCGTTTCTGATGAAGATGTTTGATATGGTCGAAGACCCATCAACGGATGCGATCGTTTTGTGGAACTCAGCTCGCAACAACTTTATGGTCTGGGACTGTCACAAGTTCTCCACCACTCTCCTTCCTCGTTTCTTCAAGTATACTAACTTCTCTATTTTAATTGTCATTGGGTTGGTCTTGTTTTTGAATCGGCCTTCGGAGGTGACTCCAAATCAAAAACCTAGAACCATGATGATTGGCAGGTGACGCCGAGACACCGGAGGTGAAACGAGCCTTTTCTTTCTGCTACTTTCTCTTCTGGCTACGACGACTACGGCGGTGGTTCTGGTCAAGCTGTTTTGGATCCAATCTAAGTCATGGTCTGGTGAAAATTAGAGGGGATTGATTTGGGTTGGGAATCTTAAGTATGAGTTTTGGGATTGATTCGTCGTTCTCTTCCCTTGACCCCTCCTCTTCCTCTGTTGCCACCTTCGACTTCCTGTTCACCACCACCCCAATTTCAAAATATGGATTTGTGGTTTATGTGGAAATAGAACTAGATTTCCAAAATGCTTTTGGTATTAATTAGGTGCATTTACTGCATTTAAACCAAGTTGAAAGTTGATTGTTAGGTTTCATTTAAAATTGTGTTTCTAATCTTATTGGTTGATTTTAGAAATATATTTTATTTGAATTGATGAAATGTGTTGGGACAAGTAAAGATTCAATATTGTATGTGGATAAATGTTATGAGTTTCATGATTTTGACCTAGTTGATTGTCGTGTTGTATTCAAAATTGTGTTTTTTTTCAATGGAACACACGACAAAAACTCAAAACCATGACCTGGAACCTGTAATTGGTCTATGTTTTAAATACCGAACACGTATCTCGACCTTGGGAACAGCCTAATTAACCCGAGTCTTGCGAACTTACGAGAGCAACCACACTTGCACAATGTCACTCAACGCAAGCACGTGTTCACCTCGTAAACTGAAGACTCTAAGCTAACCGCATTAATACCAACAATCTTCGAACCAAGAGGTGGGCGCCAGGCGCCTTCCTCTCGAGTCTACCAAAGTAGAATCAACAAGCATGCACCAAACATATCAAAACCCAGTCAATTACAAGACATGCATGGTCATTATACAATATTATTGAAATACTAGTTCTAATGGCGAATCAAGTGAAGAACCTATGTCATAAATACCAATCTCGCCTCTCGGCCTTAAGATTGGCCTAATCCCGAGTTGCCCCTTGCCCTCTCGGGTTCGGAACTAACTCGGAATTGCATTTGACTGACAAATTTCGGCTAAGGGTTGATCCGAGGGGTCGAAACACGGTCTCGAGCCTCCAACCCTCGGTGGTTGCTAGGTCCGAG
>JAYMTP010004930.1:0-14134 GCA_036897365.1 Geranium brycei
TTTCCTAAAACCGAAATGATCTGACTCAAAACCGAACCATGAACAACCCTACTTTAAAGACTCAGTAAACTTGCGAGACGACTCGTTTAATAATAATTGCAGAGAGAACTAAATAAATTGACCCGAATATAGCTTAGACTATTTTCTTTTAAGCTAAACTTGACATTAATTGTATAGCTCGTTCGAGCCCAAGCAGAACATATTTTTCCCGAGCCAAGCCTTGACAAATAGATGTATAATGAATTGAAGGTCATGACATGAGCTCATGATCATGAATGGTAAATCAAACAGCAAGTATATGTGAGCGCAACTGTTCATGGCAAATGATAATTCAAAAAACTCAGTATCGATACAAGACAAGTTCTCAGTCTGTATATGCAGAGAAAAAAAGGACTAAAGTGTAACAAACAAGTTAAGAGAACTCAACAGCCTCTCTCCATTGACACACCTTTCATTAGGCAGAGTTGAGCTCATCCCACGCTTCAATCCAGGTGACCATGGCATCAGCTAGCTTGACGAAGTACGGATCCACCTTCCCGAGCTTATCCTTCACCTGCTTGGAGAGTTCAAGGTAGCATTTTTGCACAGTGGTGCAATCCTCAGCAAGCGTAGCGGATTGGAAAAAGGGAATGATCTCTTCTTGCCAGTAACCCTTTTTCAGGTTAGCAATTGGGTTGTTGCTCGCTTTGCTGCGCCATATGTAGGGCAGTCCAGTTTTGACGCCCCATCCCATGTGGTCGCAAACAGCCTATAAAGTAACAAACTTTGAAATCAGCAATGTCATCGTAATAAAAAAGGGTAATCTCATTTTATCATAGTTGAGCTTACATTTTTCTCACTTCATTACAATTGATTTAAATTTGTTTCACTTTACTACAATTGAGAAATTTTGTCTCACTACCACATTATGTTTATTTCTGACTTAACACTGATAGATTTCATTGGGAAATGACCCAAAACCCCCCAGTTGTCCTCTAAATTTTCATCCATAGGTCATAGGTGTTTTAGTTGGGGGTAATTTGGTCATTTTGAACTAAAAACTAACAGTGCAAAATGAGGTATACTCAACTGTAGTAAAGTGAGATTATCCCTGACAAAAATGTAAAATAGAGAAGTTTGCAGTTCTAGAGAGAACCTTCATGCACCAGCCAGCCCACATGTCATCACCCACGAGTCCAGAGTACATGGCAGGTCCAATCAGTTCGCGGTTGAATGCAAGGTTCATGTCGGACATGGGGAACGAGGTGCCCTTCGGAATTGTCAAAACAGCATCCACGTACCTGTTTGATCAATACCCGCGTTAACCTAATGACTGGTAACAAAACCTACATAAGTTGAGATTTACTGATGTGGCGGGTATCTTTCCACCTGGTGTTTCTCTCAAGAGGCTTGACGAGCTGAGTAGGAGCATCATAGTCCGGGACGTTGAGCCAGAGACCATGAGAAACTGTGGTCTCCGAACCTTCACGCAGACTGAAAGGGTATCCGCGGACAAAGTCCGCACCTTCTCTGTATGGATCATAAAGAGTGTTGAAGAAGTACGGAGTGGATGGAGTCAGGAGGTTCCTTATGTGCTGCTGAAGTGCATTGATGTCTTGCCCAGATGGGTCTTTGGCGACCTGCAAATATGCAAGGAGGACCATAAGTCATTCCAAACGATTCATCAATTAAAACCAGTGACGGTATGAATCTCGAGAGAATAAAGCTTTTTTGTTTTTTTTTTCAATTAAGATATTATGGTTCAAGAAAAATCCAAATTTGACCAAAAACCAGTGTTCTAAAAATCCCGACCTGTCCGATTAATCCTCGATTAGTCTAATCCGATTTATTTTCTGATTAATCCCCGATTAGTCCCTATAAGGCCCTTTCCGACCAATTAGCGCCTAACGTTTTTTAGAATACAGCCAAAAACTACTTGTTCATAGGGCCAAGTGATTGAACACCAATCTTGTCACGGTGGTCGCAGATTCGAAGACCCGCATTGACATACCTTAAAGACTAGTCTCCTATCATCAAGATAATATCTCATGAAACCCTAACCCACTTTTAGACCTACATAAATCACTATATCAATTATTCTACACCAAATGCTTATAGTTTAATAAATCAATTCCAAATTCAACCAAACTGAAAATGCAATTAGACACAACAAACAAAAAAACCATTACAAAATCAATCATAACATTAAGGCTAAACAAAACTTCCAATCTTCACATAATGTGAAACAAATCTGAGAAACTTGGACCTAAGATCCCAATTCTAATCAGTTCAATTTCAAATTTCTTTGCCAAAAAAACACCAGATCAAACCAAAACATTCACAACGATCTACTGAACTTTCTCATCGATTCAGCCGCATTCCCAGTAACCAAACAAGGAGGACCCATGAATCAAACAGAAAAAAGAAACCCAAAATCAGTGAGAGAAAAGGGCAACTCACAAAGCAATCAGCATCGATAGTGAAGATGTACTTCTTCTTGGAGACCAAGTAGCCGAAGCACCTGCAAGCCGAATCGTTGAAAGGAATGCAAGAGGAGTTGGGACCCAAGATTCGATTAATGTCGTTCCGATTATAGATCTCGCAGTCGAAGCCTTCAGGGACCTCGATGGTGCTCGATGGCTCGCCGTCCTGGACGATGATCAGATGGTAGGGCTGGAAAAAGGGCCTCCACATCTCCAAGAAACCGAGGTCTCGGAGAGTGGGTATCACGATGTCGAGCTCGTCTTTCAGGGGAGGAGCGATTTTCGAAGGCTGCGCCATTGTTGTTGAGCTGAGCTACGGCGACCGACAAGCAGAAGCAACTATGGCAGAGGAGACTCGTGAAGGCCTCGTTTTGACGACGAAAATGGGATTTGTCAGATTCTACTAAAGGAAATGGATAATCTAATGTAATTATAGTTGACTCCACCCAATTTTTTAAAATCTAATTACAGTTCATTAATATTTTCTTGAGAACTTTTTTTCCATTCTCATATCATATGACACATTTGTAGTTATTCCGAAGAAAAATACAGATAATCATTCTAATTATACTAGGCCGATTTCAGTTAACTATTTTTAATTATTACGCTCAGATTTTATAAATTCTCACAGAAAAAAAATACATATAATCATTTTAACTATACGCCTGATTCCAGTTAACCATCTTCAACTACGATTTCAGTCATTTAGCTACACTCAGATTTAATAAATTTTCACCTGTTAAAAATACAAAAATTTCTGACTAAAATTCAAAATTTCAAAACTTACTCGGTGACCTGCAAATTAAAAAAAAACTTTATGTGTATTCAGATGAAGTTTATCTTTGGTCAGGTGTACCTACCTCAATTATCCGTACAAATTATTCATCCTATCAGCACTTGAGAACACTAACATTAATTTTCAAGAAGTTTCTCACAAGATAAGATATATAAGAGATTGTTTTTCTCAACCATCGGATGTTCAAAAAGATAATATCGATTTGTCACATTATTTGTTAGAACAAGTTGCACAACCATAGTCAGCTACAAAAGCATTGTGGTGTTTTAGGATGATCTGTGTCAGATATTTTCGTGAGAAAACTTTGCTCAATACTCTCTAAAGAAAGTGTGGATGCTATCTCAATTTACAAAACTCTTAGTTTGTTTGTTTTTTTGACAAGTACAAAACTCTTAATTATTAACCTTAGCATTGTGAACCTTTAGAATGACATCTAGAACTATCGGATGTAAATTCCTAAAAGAAAATACGTACTTAAAATACATATTAATATGGGGTCGTCATTCTCAGTTCATATGGAAAACTGAATTACGAGTAAAAATGAAAACTAAAGACCATACTTCGCTCTGAGTTGAGATTCGGCTATAAGGGAAAGTGAATATGCAATAGCTTGAGAGTGAGTGCCACTTCAGTGGTAGCGGCAGGTTCTGAGAGAGGAAAAACAATGCGAATTTTAGAAGAGAGAGAAAAAAATGTAGGGTTAGAGAGAGGGGGGATACTGACTATAAATAAGGAGCCGAAGAGTAAGTATCCAACTTAATCAATGCATCAATGTAATTTTGGAAGAAATACAAAGATGGACATATTTCTAATTTTGAACACCTTCAAGTTATTTTTTTCAATTATGTACCACACCTAAAAAATTTCTTTGGCAAATAGTTTTTCTTATAATTATATTATTTTTTTTAAAAGTCGAACCTTAACCTACTTTTAAATAAATTTGTGTAATAACCTAATTTGATATTTTTAAATTATATTAACTTTGAAAGTAGTCCAAAAATCTCAAAATTATGTTGTAGCAAACAATGTTGTAAAAATTCCCAACTTCCGAGTCCTTGGTTAATTCTATATAATTCCCGATGAATTTTTTATCCGATTTGTTTTCCCCCCGACTAGTCTTTAGAAAGCCTTCCCCGACCGACTAGCTCCTAACGATTTTTACAACATTGATAGCAAATGACACTTCCTTTATACACTTCAGAAAGTGATGAGCCATCTCTGTATCTCTCTGTATTGGAGTTGGATAATGATGGTTTCCATGAGAAAATGAAGTGATGAGCTTGATTGTGTACCACTCTAGCTACTCTACAAACATGTTTTATACTGTCTCTGTAATAAGATTTAGATCAAAATCCAAAACAAGACACCATTGTAATATAGAATTGCAGTTCCACAAAATTAGCCAGCTTGACCACATTCCCACAGGCTGCCTTTTCCATGACACTTACTTTCCAACATCCATTTCTTCCTACAAACCTATTACATTTATTACAAATGAAACCAAAAACAGCAGCTACATGAGAAGGAAATGATCCACCCTACTCTGAAAACTTTAAACCTTCCAGTTTTGAGGCTGCTGGCTTATCCAAAAACCAAACCAGCTTCCCTTTCGCCGGCTGGACCATGCGTGCTGGCAGTGACAGGCGGCTCGGTTCTGTGTCATCGATTACCAAGTGGACGGCCTCTGCCTTGCTATCGCCCGTAGTGACTATGGCCACATTGGACGCTGAGTTGATGACAGGCAGAGTGAATGTGATCCTCTCCGGTGGGGGTTTCGGGGAATCGGTGATAAAAGTCACCCACTCGTCTTTCTCGTCAAGCACTGCGTGGTTGGGGAATAGGGAGGCAACGTGGCCGTCGGGGCCCATTCCGAGGAGGATAAGGTCAAACTTAGGGCAGTCGCTAACGTCAGACACGCTGACCACTCGGGTTCTGACTAGTTGCCGGATGGCGAACATGTATTCATCGGCAGCCTCCTCCGCTGATACCGAATCATTTATAGAAATCACATGGCTCGGAACAACAGGCACCTGCATATAATGAAAAACATCGAATCATGAGAATACTTACGAGTAATGAATAAATACTCCTAAACTAAATGAGGAACAGCATTGACAGTAATGAATAAATACTCCTAAACAACATATCAAGATCGAAGTAAAAACAATAAAATGTTAAAAGTAAATAAAGAAAACAAATTTTTTTTCCTAAACCACAAACTCGCCCATATATAAGGGAAAATGTATTCTTTCACACACTTTCAACAATGTCAGCGTTTCAGTCATGTTTAGATGTACTATCTAATGACCGGTCATTTTCAAACTAGGGAAGTCATGACTACACGCTAATCAAATACAATGGTTCATTATAAAGAGCTAGTCAAAATTTTACTCGAGAAAAAGAGTTTCAATGATTATAAGGTACTTATTTGCAACAAGATAACAGTTAACACCGTGTCAACCACTATCTGTATTTTGTCAAAATGTGATTACAAAGCTCAAACCATTCACGACCAATATCTATTACCCACAAACCAGCATATCTTAATAAGATGTCACTATCTTTATTCTCCTATTAACTTTCAATCACAATCAGCAAACAAATGAAACAACGCCAGCAATATCACAATGAATAAACACAGGTCTCAAAACTATATAAGATCATGAAAATGCAGAAAACTGCCACTATGATAGTCCAAGCTCAGAAAGCTATGTCAAATACCCTCCAACAAAATACTCAGTAAGGAGCTACTCATATAAGTACTTCCCTCGTCATCACACCAACAAAATGCATTGATTTAATACAGTAGTCATGAAAACACAATATACATTCACAAAGATCTTTTCTGACACAGGGTTGCCTATTTCAGGGCAAAGCTATAACACTCGCGAATGATCTAGGGCAATTACAACTTTTAACTACAAGACAATCATATTTCTTTATGTATAAAATTTCCATTTCTTCAGCACCACTTGGTACTTAGAAATTGAGTTAAATCCTTTTGCTTGCTTTTTATCCTTACATCATGAAACCTATACACTCTAGAAACAACAACTATCGAGAACACGATGACATCATCATCTAAACTAATAAATAAAACCAACTACCAACATAAATCCCAAATAGACCCGATGGCTAGAAAGGGATCTGCAAGCCAACTTCGATCGGTTAAAATGAAGCTGCGGTGAAAGTAATTAGAAGAGCAGACACGCTTACAAAAGGAAGTAAGCTAATAATACAATTCGTGCAACCAAAAACATTCATATTTATATCAACATCATAACCAATGACATAGTTATTTGAAGATTGTGAAACAAAACTCAGAGTCACAATCTAGTAATGATCCTGAACTCGGTAAAAACTCCTCTAGCCAAAACTAGCAATCGGGCATGATTCTGGAAGAGACCCAAATCGAACGCACTACATTAAAGTGCAGTAATGTAACACAATAATAAAGGAAAAGCATTCTCATAATTGTTATGAGAGCATCAGACAAAACAAAGAAATGGATGGCCATGTATGCGTGTAAGACGTGCTTGATGGCAGTAAGGTGTATTTGTAGTAATTTAATATGCAAATTAGCTAAATGTGTCAACTGGGTATAATCAAGACTGATTTGCCTATCAAAGCTAGATGGAAGTGAAGAACAAAAGTAAATCATCTACTTTTCCAATAGTTCCATTTGATTAGTTCCGGCAAGAATGACAGATAACAGAATTGCTTCAAATAAGAGGATGGCTAAACATTCTTAAGTCAAGGGTGAGTTGCTTGAAATACATAGAAAAAAAGATCTGGTTAGAGCTCAAACCTTGGACAGAAGACCATCCTTTGCAAGCTTGTAGTTGCTATCAGCATGGTTTTTTGCCACAACACGCTCATCAGCCCAAAATATATACCACTTTACCCAATCGACAGTCTTGTTATAAGGAGCTTCACACAGTTTTCTGTTTTTCACCAGAAAACTTGAGCAAGCACAACAAAACCATAAAAACACAGAAATTGGGTCCTAGACAAGATCCATACCCCATTAAGCTGATAAGAGAGCCACCAGACAAGGCAATGGCAAATACACCTCTTTCCTTCACTGACACCTCTGACAATTCAGCAATGTAGTCCGCTAAATCAGTGCTAAGTTCATCCAAACTTTCATGAACCCTCAACTCTCCTCTATCTTTATGCATCCCAGAAAGAGCCATGCTATTCAAGCTTCACCACAAGGATAGCTGCACGATTTAACAAAAACAGCCTCAATTAGATTTTTGTATATTACAAAAAGCACAAATGCAACAACACATACAAATTATTGCTTTGAAGGGGAAAAGGAGAGAATTATAATATACATCTAAAGGAAAACAAATGACAGAAGCAAAATTGTCGACAAGAATATTGAACCGGAACACAAACAGCCACCTAATTGGGTGCTCAAGGGTATAATTCATAAAATAAAATGGAAACTCTCAAGGATCTAATCATCAAAACCATTGAAAATCTACATGCCCCCACCCACCCACACACATGACTAAAAATGGAACTCTCCAATTCCCCAATTCCAGAACCACAAAGAGAATCTCGTACACAATTCCACCCAACCGAACACCAAAACATCACTCACATCACTAAAATTCCAAAACCCAGAAAATTAAACTGCCCAATCAAAGGGAACAAAGATGATTGCTAACAAGGGATCTTCATGAAAAGACCCTAATCAACCCAATACCTACCAAATAATCCAATTTTGCACTTCACAAGAACATACCCAGATCATAAAATCACCTCAATTCACATTTCCAAGACAAACCCAAAATAAAAAAGATCATCCAATTCACATGCAATGAAAAAAAATGACTGAAAAAGAAAGAAGAAAGAGGCTTTACACGGAGGAGGAAGAAGAAGAAGAAACTGACGAATATGGAAGATAGGTATCAACACCAAACAATTATATAGTAATATATACCAACATTGATTCACACAACAACAACATAAGCTACCAATCCATTTACTGAACAACAATAATAATAATAAACATCAACTTCACAAGACGATGAGAGAAAAAATTACCTTCTGGGTTTCCACGTGTGCCTAATGATCGTGATTCGTGACAAAACACACACAGAAGAACCGCACCAATCCTTCTCTCCCAAAATTAAAAGCAAAAATAAAAACTTACCCAGAATTAAAAATGAAGTTTTTACGAAGCCTTCGTGTCTCCTTCTCCGTGTACACTATAGAGGAGAAAGTTTCAGTGAAAAATCCCCTAACCTAGATCCTCTGCTAAAACAGAGGAAGAAGAGATACTGAGGAACAAGTGAAAATGTGAATATTATATAGAAATGGAATCATTATGAATGCATTTTTTTTTCAAATAAACAAAATTAGGAGAAATGTCTTTGTAAATAAATAAAAATATAAAATCTAATTAATATGGAATTAATTTTTTTATTACACGTGTCCTTCTCTTTTGCTGACAAATGTACCAATGCCACTCCTTTCTTCCAATAATCTATAACTAAATATTTTTTGATCAATTTTTTTTAATATTTTACTCAAAAACAAAATTTTTAATAAAAGTTTATTTGTTACCCATCTCTCTTGGGTCGAGCATGATTCATGTACTTGGCCAAATCTCATTTTTTTGGAACTTATGATAATAAGTTTTATAGTTAATGTAGAGAAATTGAACTTAGTTTTAAAGAATTTGAGTTACATGTTGTTTATTAGTTTGCATTGATTTTGATATTGCAAATGTTTACTTTTAACTAACAAAATAGTCAAATGAAAGCCTAATTTAAAAGTAATATTGCATGAAAAATCAAATCTCAAACATACCTTGAATTACAAACTAATCCTATTCGAAAAATAAGTTGTGCCCAAAAGTTGGAGAAATGTAAATGTGAGAGATTTTGTTAAAGAAATCAACAAAAGCAGTGAAAAATAAAATAAATTATTATTCAAAAATGAGTTTCAAAAATACGGGAGTGTACTATAAATGAGCGATTTTAACTCACTTTTAATACTTTACTTCACAACCCGGTTAATTTTCTAATTTCCTTTCCATTTTATCAATATATATGTGCACCTTACTTCATTACCTTCATTTCATGTGAGAACTATCTATCATCTAAAACATGGATACCAAATTAATCACCCATGAATTAGTGCAATTGATCAAGATCCACCAATAATCAAGTACAATATTCCATTAAATAGGTCACTAATCACCCAAAATCATGTGCTTTATATTTAGTTATTTGGATGATAATGACTAATGTAGCCTTTTTATAGGCAGTGTGGTGTTTTTTTTGTTTTAAAATTGAAAGTATGTAATTTAGCTATAAAGAGTTCTCTTAATCTCCTTTTTATCTTTCTTTTGGGTTTTGATTGCGAGAGGGAAATAAAGTGTTTATGCCATATAAATCCATAGAGCCATATTGAATTGATCCTCTTGAGTCAAATAGAGAACCAATGAATCAACTTTATGTCACCTATCATAGTGTTTCTATTCAAAGCCATCATTTTCTTTAGCTTATTTAGCAAACCTTTACCACTATAGAAAATTATGATCAGCATTACATGTGTGAAATGAAAGAGGTGGTTTGGAATCTCTCTCTCATGTTTCTTTCCCTTGTTGACAATAAACTAGTCTTTTTAATTTTCTAATGAAAGAGAATATAAAAGTTTGAAAAGAAATGTCATCTCAATAACTGTGGAAGAAAAAAAGAAAGAAATTGCTTATGTATTTTATCTAGTAAAAATTATTTGAAAGAGATAAACAAATCACTTCAAACATAATTTACACATCTATTAGTTATTTGATCTCTACATTAAATTCATATTATTGACTTGAACAAGTTGAGTTGTGTAATATATTAAAAATATAGTTGACTGTCTTAAAGTGCTTATATGATTCATATTAGGTAGACTTTCATGAAACAAGAATGCACTAAAAATAGACCAAACTCTTGTATTATGGTTTATAGATAAGCAATGATTTGAAAATCTGCGACTAATGTATGATTCTGCCTATCCATTGAAAAAATTAACCCACATTATGACAAACAAGACTTCCATGCCCCATTTTTGGAATCTCTAGTAGCATTATTAAAGCATCCCATAGAGTGATGGAGCCTAAACATTGTTTACTCCTTCTAGGAATAAGAAATAAACCATGAACCATGTCTGTGTGCTTACATCATTTTATTCTATGTTCTGAAAAAGAAACCAAGCCTTCAGCTTCAACTAGTTTTTGAGAGCAACTCCTCAACAATAACTTCTTTCTCTTTTCTCTTTCTTTTTTAAATAGAGGTAAGATTACACATCCAGATCCCTTTTTCCTCTTTCTGTGGACCAGGGATTGGTTGTTAGTTTGCATATTCTTTTTCCTAACAACAATACATTACATAATAAGAAATGTGAACTTTCTCCATATAATTCATTTCAAATTAATAGTCACTTATCATTTATAAAATTTCTCATTGGATGAACACCATATGAGAGTATAGTAAGAGTATGGTCATATTTGTAGATATGACTAACATATGAATAAGAGTTTCACATAAATTAACGAGTTACTCGATTTATAGATCATTTAACAAATTATACGTATCAACGTATGTCTAAATTAATTCAAAAAGTCATACAATTGATTATATTCGAGTCAACAAATTAACATAAAATATTTGATGAGCCTTGAACAACTAAAGGTCTCCTTCACCTGAACGTTTTTTCAACCTCAAACTTCTTCTTACCATTTCTACGAACCACATCCTCCTTTTACATATAACCAAACAAATTAAATACAGTAAGTCAAACTTATTTTAAATATATTATGCATTCTTTTTATTATTGTATACAACATTTTTCATAAAATAAAATAAAATAAATTATTTAAAAAAAATACATTAAACCCTATCTATCCAGAAAACTATTCTCACTCTATTAGTGAGATCAAATCTTCAACCTCACTACAAATAGTGTGATGTTCAACTAGTAAGATATCTTCTTCCGAATAAATAGATAAATCATTAATTATGTGGAGAGGTAATTATTCTATCATCTTTTTTACCTGTTTAAATTTTCAATTTTGAAAGTCAACTTGATTAAAAATTAGAGAAAATCACAAAGATACTTCTCTCATATCTCAATTGCCATCTTCTTCAATAATTCACATGAATAAATTTTCCTCTAAACTTCGTAATGACATAATAAAATCACCTACAACGATACTAATTGAACTTAATTAGGACCCAACTGCAGACATAATAAAGAAAGGAAATTAAAAATGGTGTTTATACATATGGAACTAAGGAATGGGAGGATAGCCAGTCAAGACCTCAGAGGACTGCTCGGTGTGTCCCGATCCAGAGGTGGAGGCCCTCAGAAGGGAGTGAGCTTAAGCTGAACGTGGACGGAGCGGTCGACCAAATCACCAACGTCTTCGGGGTGGGTCTAGCTGTGAGGGACAACAAGGGGGACATCATAGCAGCCAGGAGTTTCTCACAAAGAGGCCCGACGGATGCAACTTTAGTTGAAGCAGTGGTAGTCAGGGAGGCGATTTCTTGGATAGCTGTGAAGCAGTGGACGGATACCCGTATCGAAAATGACTGCCAAAGTCTTATTCTAGCTATTCAAGGTGGTGATAGGCTCTCTAGCAAGTGGGGATTGTTAGTCCAGGATTGCCATCACCTCATCTCGGTAAGTCATTCGATTGATGTTGTGTTTGCTAGGCGTAATGCCAACAGAGCGGCTCATGTTTTGTACAGAAGTTCTCTTGTTCTCTCAGGCTGTATTATAGGTGAGGAGTCTGTCTCACTTCCACCCAATTTTTTGGAGACCGTCACGACGGATCGTTCTTAATATAATTTCGATTTGTTTTAAAGAAAACTGCCACAGACCTAAACACAGAAAGCCTAATTCTCTACCACCCAAAATAAAATCAAAATGGAAATAAGTGTCTAATCTCTTAATAAAATGCTATTAGGGCACCATCACCAACCACCCAAGATAGCTAGTTTAGTCCTTTTCAAACACTAAATTATTGTAGTTAATTAATTAAATGACATAATGTACTAATGTAGACATATATATGCTTCCTTCTCTATATTGATTATTAGGAGACATCTTCCATGATTTAATGAATTGGAGCTCCCACATGACACTCTCCTAAGATTTGGCATATTTTAATCACTGTTCCTTATGGCGAGGCACAAAGTGCCTCACTAACAATCATGAATATATATCATTGTTATTTTTGTTTTAGATTATACATGAAAAATCTCATTTTAATATGTCAAATATCATTTTTAAATTACTATATTCATGAATAATTTCGTTTTCACACATGAGAGAAGACAACAAAACAGTATAGTTGGTGAAAGGTGGCTATAAACAGGCATTAACTTGAAATATGTAATAAAAAGGTGAGTGAATAGTGATTGACATAGAAATCAGAAGAAAAAAAGAAGAAACAAGCCCACTTGAGGAGGTGTTTGTTTCGTGGGAAAACATGAAAAGAAAAATAATTGGTAAAGAGAAAGTGGTATGGCCTATGGCGTGTGGGTGTCTAAATTCAGCAGGAAACAATTTCTCTTTTTAAACTTCTAAAAGTCTAAACTCCAAAGTGATATTTCCAAGAAAAAAATTGCTAAAATCTTGAATTAAAGAACTCAAATAATTTCAGTATATTGTATAAGATTTCAAATGATTTTAGCAATTAAAGTATATTGTATAGGAGAATATTTCTAGGATTTGCTGCTAACTAAGTGATAGTTTAATAAATAAATGACAAACTCATTTACATTTTCTTATTCATTTATTATTAGTTCCTTGAAAGCCCTATTAAAGAACAATAATAGAAAAATGGAAAAGTTCAACACAATTAGTTCCTTCTACCTAGGTTTCTCAATCATATCATAATATCTTTTCGTTGATAATAACAATATTCACTCATTAAATTTGATATAAATTCTGAATTTAATAAATATTGATTTACTGATAAAACGATTATTTTTCGTCTATATAATTACATTTGAACTCGATAATTCCAATATTCACTAATTGATGTTTAATATTTTACTAACAAAATCATAAAAAATATTATAATATTTATATGTTCAATAAATATAACTACACATCATTTTCAAATCAACTAAATTTTATCTATATCGTGTTCTCTTACGTCAGGTAAATCATTACGAATGTTGGTTAAATATAATGGTGATGACTGATGACCGTAGAAGGATTTAGAACGAAAACAATAAAAGCACTTCGTTTGCATTTCTGAGTAAGTGATTTTAGGGAAATATTGGAATAAATTCAATATACGCATTAATGGGTTGGATCTAGTTTCATTTTCATACGAGTGTATGAATGGGTGTGATTTGTATATTTAAATGTCCAATTCACGTCATGAGCAGTCACGACGTCAGGGTTCAGGACACTCCTTCTCTGATTTTGGCCAGGGTTCAAGTCCTATTGCGTCACGTGGGAAGAGTTTATGAGTTGTGGTAGGAATTTAGAGTGGATTATTAGTCACTGTACAGGTAGGGCTAGGTTTGTTGAGTGGGCTTTGAGGGCCAATTCACAAACAATTGGACACTATATATATATATGATATCAGAGGCATTCCTTCATGCCTCAAGAAGGTAATAATATATAACCATGATAAGTGTTAGCTAAATTTTTTGTTGTGGGTGGTAGGATTTATGATGAAATAATTCTGGTTAGAAAGTTCATTTGGTGAAAAAATGTTTCGACAGAAAATAGTTTTAGTAACATCTTTGTGTCATCTTTTGCCGATGAAACCTGAGTACTTTGGCAGTTTTTGATGATTTTGTTAAAGATTGTTTTTGCTAAAACAATTTTCGCATCTTGGATTTAG
>JAYMTP010004931.1:0-14133 GCA_036897365.1 Geranium brycei
AATCCTTCTTCCTTGTGTGCCACCATCGAGTCTCCATCCTCCTATATTTTCTATGTCGTCACTAGACTCCTTAGCCACCATAAAGACCACCATCTTTGACTCTCCTCTCTTGTGTTGCTCCGAGTAGTGCGATAAATTAAATAATTACAATAAAAAAACGACATGCAGGTCGTATTTAATTACATTCCCAAAACTTTGTAACAGCAACACGCATGTCGCAAAATTAATTACATCCCATGAAATTTAAACAAAGCGGTAAAACATTCATACGGGTCTTTAACGGGCTATGCTTTGCACCATGCAATGTCAATCATCACACATCATGTTATCAAACGATCATGTTGTCAAACATTAACATATTATCTGTTTATTAAAATTACAGTTTTAATAATTATTAATTATTGATCACATTAGGTCAAAATTCACGATCACGTGACTTTCACGTGTGTGTGGCGATCGGCACATCAAAGGTGGCGATCCTCACAGCTGTTGTGGCGATCGCCACAGGGTGTGTGGCGATTGTCACATGCGTGATGACAAGATCTGTTCCGAGCAGATCTGGTCAGTTTTCAAAAAATTAAAACTCAAGGTTTTCGATTATTGCTTCGATCTAATCGAATCTTAATCTCTAATTTCGATAATTTCAACCCTGATTTGATGAACTTGTTCATCATGATCAATTTCATACATGTAAGCAATTAATCAAATTCCGATTCAACTAATCCTACTCATGCATTTTCTAATCGAGCAATTATGCATACGACATCCAATATCATCATGCATAATTTCAATCAAACATAAATTGCAACCAACCTCTGATACCACTGTTAGTCTTCATAGTTCAAAAACATGGGGCCATGAGTCATTTTTAGGGGAATTTGAGTGGCTTATTCTTAAATTCATGGTGCCCACCTACCCTGTTACCATGTAACTCCACTATTCTTGTTTAATAAATGTCAGGAGATGTTGTGTTGAAATTTTATTATCTTTTGAGATATGGGTTATGGATAATTATTACTTATTATTACTCTTGATTCATGCCCATCCCCATGTGGTTCCTTAATTAGTTGTGTTGATCAATTTCTTGATATTTGCTCTATACTATTTACACAGATTCTATTGTTATTATCTGTGAATGTGTGAAACTGGTCTTTTGTTGTTTTTACTAATTACCTGTTTGCTTCTCTTTTATAGATGTTGGACTACAATATGCCTGGAGGTGTGAATTGAGTATTTTACATCATATGATTTCACTATTAAGAGATGGACCTCGAACATATTACATTATAGTTAAACTGATTTTTTGCTGATAAACTCTTGTTTCCCATTGTCTTTCAGGAAAGCTCAACCGGGGGATGTCTGTAATTGACAACTACAGGTTATTGAAGGAAGGGCATGAGTTGTCTGATAGTGAAATCGTGCTTGCAAGCGCTCTTGGTTGGTGCATCGAATGGGTATGTCGTTTGGGAACCTCAATCACTCTTAGCGGAAGACATTTCTTTATTTGTTTGTTTGCTTACTCAAGGATCTTACAATTTGAAAGTGATACCAATAGCATGTTACAGGGAAGATTAATTAAAAATCTAACGGAATGTAGGTAAGTGAGAATATCCAAAGTCAGTGTGGTTTTTAGAAGAAAAAATATGTTAGGTATAGTTATATAAAAATGGTGTCAAACTAGCTGTAGCTAGCTGAGACTATCCCTAATAAAAATGGTGATTTTATTTAATCTTAATTGCAGGATGTCCCTGAGTCTTAGTGACTCTCTCCCAATCCATCTGGTTACAGAAATTCTGTCCAGACTCCCTTTCAAATCCATCTTCACCTGCAAATGCGTTTGTAAGTCGTAGTTTCGCTTTCCCTCCGATCCTCTTCTCTTTCGACCTTCCCTCAGCCTACTGCTTCAACCCATCCCCGACTACCAGCGAGGGCCAGACCCTAATCGCATAACTCTTCAACTGTTTGATCTTCAAAGAATCCATGCAATTGAATCTAGACTCACACTAAAACCTGGAACTAATCTTCCCAACGTTGATTTCGGTCTCGTGAATTCTTGTAATGGATTGCTTTGATTGTACGATCGCAGGTACTACGATCCTATTTACGTTTGCAATCCAATTCATGGCCATTTCATTACCCTCCTAGTAGCTACAGGTAATAGTGCGAGCGTCGTTGGGCACTGGTTTGGTTTTGCGTGTCAAAGTAACAAGTACAAGGTTATCCGGATTGTCCGAACAGGACTTAGTTATGGATTGAGACATCGCAATCCCAATATGAAACGAAGGGTGGAGATTTACACTGTTGGTGAAGGAGCATGGAGAAGTCTCGGCGATGCACAACTCCTTCCTTCACATTTGAATTTCAACGTCTACTTGAACGGTGCTATTCACTGGAACGGATATCAAGACCTGCAGTACATCTCCTTCGACTTTGATACACAGCAGTTCAGAGAAATCTCAGGTCCCGACCCCCATCTCATACTTACATCAAATATACAGAGGAGTTGTTTGGGAATTTTGCGAAACTGTCTCTCAGTGTCGTACAGTGATCGCCGGACTCAGATGGAGATATAGGTCATGAAAGAGTATGGCGTGCGAGAGTCTTGGTCAAGAGACTATATTATTGAATTCACTGAACAACTTAGTAGAGGATGCCTAAACTTGGGTATCAAGTACTTAATGCATTGTGAACCTCTAATGATTACAGAGAGTGGCGATATCTTAATATTGGTGTGCATGCATGCTCTGGTTGTGTTTGATACGAGGATGAAACGCTTTCGATTTGTTGGTCTGTATGGGGTGGAGGGATCTTTCCCAGTGATTGCACATAGTCCAACTTGGGTTTCGTTAATGGATATTGCAAGTCAAGAGAATCTCAACATATGCAGAAGCTGAGTGTGTATAATAAGTTCTAATACGCGTGTTCATATTATATTTTGTTCCTATAATTTATCCAACAAACTAACGGGAAAAGAGAAACTTTCATCACTACATAAGTATGCCACAAAAGGGCAGATCTTAAGGGGGGGGGGGGGTGCAATCACCCCTTTTAGCCGAAAATTTTAATGTAATTTTTGTTCGGAAATTTATTTTGCCCCCCTTCAAACTTAATAAATATTATATTTTGTCTATATTCTTGTCAAAAGTTTGATATAGCTCAGTGGTTAGGAAGCATGCTCACTAACATAGAAGTCAACAGCACACACTTATTGAAATTTTAGAATGGTATAACGACATATTGGAAAACAATATCCATCAAACCACGATTGTTTTCATTCAAATATCTATGACCAAACTAAAAACGTTAAAAACCGCATAACCTTAAAAAGAGACGTATTGAATAAGAAAAACATAAGAAAGAACCAGAAAGAAAAACTCTGATTTAATTCTCAAACTGATAATTAATACATAAGTAGGCTGAATCCCTCTTGATTCCTCTCTTAAGCTTGACGTTGATCCTCTGGATGCAGAACAGTCGCTCTTTTCAGGAATTGAATTTGGGAATTAAGTGATGCTTTTTTCCAAATGCGGCGAAGCTCTTTTAGAGTCGCGAGTTTCCGACCCGCCACGGGACCGTGGTAGTGTCGTGCCTTGTTTTTAGCGCTCACGAAGTATCTAGAAAGTCCAAGTAGATGACTCGTTGACTGGCCACGGAGTGGCGAGAGACCGTGGCGACAGCCATGGTCAACTCCTTTCCTCGCAAGTCTCGAACACGACTTCTCCATGATCTGAAGTGGTCAAGTGGCCACGGGGCCGTGGCCAAGTAGCCATGCCTTCTCGCTGTGTCGTTTTGTGCTCCTCTTGTTGAGTGTATGGGCCTGAGCTAGGGGCAACGGGGTGGCCCAATAGCTGGTCACGGTCCCGTAGCCCTTGCCACGGGGCAGACTTGAAAAATCTCCAAAATAGTCCCGTTTTGACTCGAAAATCTGTATTCTTCACTCAAAGAGGTCGTGAAGCAAAGGGACATAAAATAGGGGCTTTTATGCCCGTGCGGGACGAAAAGTGAGTAGAAATATGGGGAAAAGTGCTCAAAAAGTGGTATAATTAATCACTTATCACCGACGACGAGGAATGAACAATGTGAAGATCTGAGACCACCGAAAAAAGTTCTGCCCATCTCCTGGACGCAGAGAGCCTCCCAGAAGCTTTCTCCTCCGCCAATCACCGCCGAGCCCATCGCGAAACGTGGTCTCTGCCTCGTCCTCCTTTGCTTTTTCCATCTCCGCCGGAGAAACAAGTCCCCACAAAGAATTCGAGCCTGCCACAGTGACAAACAATGGTGTTTCCTTTCTGATGTCTCCTCCCATCATCGTTCCTACACAGATCTAGATTTGGAAATTCCATATTAAGCAAAGCCTGTTCTACCCTCGTCGTGCCTCTTAGAACCCAACTGCCACATCTGTTCAGCTCCAGTCACCAAAGAATCAGGGCAAACGAAGCTGTGAAAGAGCCAAAAAGCCACCGCCATGCTTCACAACGCTAAGTAAACCCTTACCCACGACAAGACCGGCACCGAGAGATTAGATAAGGATGGTCGCCAGAGAGAGCTTGGTCTGAAATGGGAACTCCTCTGGCGATCTAGCGAGGAAGAGAAGATGAGTTCCTTGGGAGAGTTTTTGCTATAGTAGATAGGAGTAATTAGTATGTCTCTATAGTTAGGTACTCCCAACTAAACACATTTTATGTACACACAACTTTTTTCTATCGTGGTAGTTCACATAGAATTTATAATTTTGCACCATTCACAAGTAAGTCGGTCGCTTTAATGGGGATTGGTAGGGAGAAGGCGAAATTTAGGAAAGTCGGGAGACCATTGTGTCAGTGTACTTATGTGTAAAAATATGGATTTCTTGTGAGTTCGCAAGATAAAAAAAATTGTTAGGTGTACTTTGTGCAAAACTTATTTTTTTTGGGTGAACTGAGTTGTAACTATCCCATGAAAACACGTTGAAAGGAGACGAAATAACTCATTGAAAGGTTCGTATGTTGATTTTGAAGCAGTACAATTAAATTTTTGAGTTAATTTCATATTACTACTAACTATCATATTGCTACACCAAACTACAAACTTCGCTTCAATGGTGCCCTAACTATTTTTCACGATGTTAGTTTTTCAAGAATTATGTTAGTGTAATAGTTAAAAGACAAAACACCCTTAGTTTTTTTTTTTCAATTTTCAAAAATGTGCCATTGCACAGTAAAATTGATTTCTCTCTCTTTAACTTCCTCTTCTTCTCTACCAAGAACAAAGTATTGATCTCTCCAGTCTTCATTTATAGTTTATTACTTGAGAACCAAACCCCAACAGAAAGACAATGTTGAAGATGGCAAAAAATGGTTAAAACAATTATGTTAATTACTCAATTTCATTGAAGAAGAAAAGATGAATAATTTACACTTTCAAGACAAATACCCAATACAACTAATTTCACTAAAGGAGAGGGACCGAAAACCTTTAAAAAGGCAAATGTGAAACAATTAAAGCGCAATCAACAAAGACTCATTTTATTCTATGTGCTCTGGTTTCTCTATAAGTCTCAATTCAGGTGTAGGGTTTTTGGATTTTCTAGAAATGAGGCTCGTTGGCCTAAACTCCATCGGACGGCGCACACGACGAGTCCGTGTGGGCTACCACCTGGTTCCAGCCACCGACTCCTGACCTGCCCTCCTCCTCACCGTCTCATTGTAAAACTCTAGAGACTCGACGATCTCCTAATCGAGCACACCTTTGGAAGTTTGTGAAATGGGATTCAATCCCAAGGAATTCGAAAAAATTAAACCCTTTAATTTTTATATATATTACTAAATTCAACTAAAATTTGCATCCGATGAACCTTTTCTATTTATGCTCTTTGGATTTCAAAAATAAACTCTCTGGGAATGTTGAATTTTGAGATGAAGGACCATTGTTTAGCATTTCTGGTTTGTAGAGTCTTTTTAGTCTGTCGCTGAAATGCACACACATTTACGGTTGTTTGTGTTTTTTTTAAAGTGAACTTCTCATTCATAAAATCACTAGAGGGAAAGAACTACACACCCGAAGATTGAGCATTAGCCGTGTACAGTTTACGAGTAAACTCTATCTCTCTAGACACCTCCAGGCAACCATGTCGGACAAATCAACCACTGAAACTAAACGACAATAAACAAACGAAACATGTCGGGCACTCCGACAGCTGTTAAACAACACAAAAACCAAACAACATGAAACACGAAACACAAACATAACTACAAATAAAAAACATAACAAAACTAAGCAAACCCATACCACCATTCCACCTTCCTTGTTCATAGAAACCTCACAGCATGAAACTGGTCTTGGTATTACCTAAGGGAATATCCAATTGAGCTCGACGAAATGATAGCCAAACCGCGCAGACATTGAACCGCCAAAAACGAGTTAGATTTGGAGAGGACAACTGATCTGGGGTTGAAGCCCCATATAAAAAACCTCTCCGATCTACCAATCACGCCACAAAATCGACGAAAAACCGTCCACCACTTCCAAAACCCACCGCTGGAGACCTTTGCCGCCGGCGAGACCACCGGCGAGCAGAGAAAACGGCCAGCTACAAGTATTACCCTCATCCTCTAGCCTCTTCCAGCCTCCACCCTCCTCTATCGTCGATTCCACCACCATCGAAAGCCCCACACCATTCCGTATCTAGAAACACTCCATGGCTATTTGTGCTTCATTATGAAATGAAAACACAATTTTTAGTGTTGTTTAGAGGGAGGTGTTTTATCATTTTTAAAAGGTTCAGTCATGTGCTAGACACAAGCTTTGTTTTTAACTGATTTTGGATGAAAAATTAACAGCGTGACAAAATAAAGTGGAAATTTCAGTTCAGTACGGTAAACTATGCCAATTTTTCAATTCACTACGGTGAACTATTTTCAGTGTCAATTCACTACGGAGATGTTTCGTCAATGATCACCGTTCCTTGTAGAGTTAAATTAGATATAAAATATCCATATTAGCCCTATATTAAAAAAAATTCAAAAGAAATTTCACTTTTTTAAAAAATACTATTTTTGTGACAAATAATAAAAAAAATGATTTCAATATTAATTTTTATAAAATTTTTTTAAAAAAATACTAAAATAAAAAACGAATTTTAACAACATTTTTTATTTTTCATAATGTTTTTAAAAAAGTAATATTCAACTTAGTTTTTTATTATTTATTCCATAAAAAATAACTTTTTTGTTAAAGAAAAAGTTAAAAAAATATTTTTACCTCAATACATGCGTATGTTTGACATTTAATAAAATTTTAAGGTCAAACAATACTTTTTTCATCTATTCTAACGGCGTTAGGGTGAAATGATACCAAACAATAGTTGTGGGGAATTGACACTAAAAATAGTTGATCGCAGTGAATTGAAAATGTGTCATAGTTGACCATAGTGAATTGAAATTTCACCAATATTAAATAATTAAGGCCCCAATAAAGAGAAGTTGTAGTTAGGTGTAGCAATGCGATAATGGTGTATAATTAGGTGTTGTAATATGAAATTAACCCTAATTTTTTTTATAATTTATGAAAACCATTGAAGAAAATTATTCTTAAATTGGACCTAAAACACTATACATCTAATGGGAAAGAACATCACACCATAAAAGGAATCGGAGAAAAAGAAAGATGACTTGTAACCAACATCCTACCATATTAATGACATAAAGTTGCCACCTGAGCCTTCTATGAGATATTGATCACAACACTTGATTTGCATTACAATCATTGCTTCATTTCTTAAGACAAAAGCTAGCAACTCAGCGACCGACTTCAAACAAGTGTCCCCGTCAATACTTGCTCGTTGCTACAACATAAATATATGCAAATGTGTAATGTGCAATTTTTAAGGCAAAAAAATGCGACAACTCCTTGGAAAATCTCTCTTACTCTCTTTCACCCTTTTTCTTCTCACCATAACCTCTCTACACCTGTTGAATAACTCAATAATATTCCATCCATGGTTGTCTCTTATGCACAATGTCGAGAGTGAAAGTGAGAAAGATTGTAACATCTTTCGGGGAAAATGGGTCCCGTACTCGGGGAGACCTTATTATACAATTGCAACTTGTCCGGAGATATTCGATCAGCAGAATTGCATGAAGTTTGGTAGACCGGACACCAAGTTCTTGAAATGGAGATGGAAACCGAATAATTGTGAGGCATTGCCTCGATTTGACCCAGAAATAATGCTGAGGATTGTAAGGGGCAAGTCTATGGCCTTTGTTGGGGACTCTTTGGCTAGAAATCAAATGCAGTCATTGTTGTGCCTCTTGTCCAATGTAAGTTCTCATTACATGCACAGATGCACTACTAAACAATTTCTCCACCAAAAAGCCTGTCTCATGGGCCTACATGTATTTGAATTATGTGGTCATATGGTGAAAACTAAAAAAAGGTCAGTGCATTAGTTTTCAAATTTTAAAATATTCATAAAATGTTATACTTTACTTGTACAAGTGGTCATCTGTAGTCTTTTTGATTGGAAGTTATTGTTTTGATATAGGTGGTACATCCCGTAGACAAATCTAACACTACAGATCAAAGATTTAAACACTGGTTTTATAGTGACTACAATTTCACCATTTCTTCCTTCTGGTCACCATATTTAGTTAAAGCAGAGGAGACAGATCCGAACGGACCGATTTACAACCGGCGAATGAATCTTTACCTGGAAGAGGCAAACGAAGTTTGGGCAACTCAAATAGAGACATTCGACTATGTCATAGTCTCAGCTGGAAGATGGTTCTTCGGACCAGAAATATTCTACGAACACGGAGAAATAATTGGGTGCCATAAATGCAACAAAAGTGACGTAAAAAATGTGTCCATGTTCTATGGATACAAAAAGGCGTTCAGGACAACGTTTGACACACTTATAGGGCTTCCAAAATTCAAGGGAGTGACATTTTTGAGGACATTGTCTCCGGCACATTTTGAGGACGGCGAGTGGGACACGGGAGGAAATTGCGTGAGAACGTGCCCGGATTCGGGGATGAAACTGGAAGGGGATGATTTGGAGCTGTATCGGAGTCAAGTGGAAGAGCTCAAAGCAGCGGAGGAAAAGGGGATGAAGAGGGGGCTGAGGTTTGGGGTGCTGGACACAAGTGAGGCAATGGTGGTGAGGCCTGACGGACACCCCAACCACTTTGGCCATTGGCCTCATGACAATGTCACCATAGCTGATTGTGTTCACTGGTGCTTGCCTGGTCCTATTGATACTTGGAATGAGTTCTTGCTTTACTTGTTACATACGGAAACTCCCCATGTTGGACCTCAATTGATGCCACCTTCTCAGGGGTAATGTTGATTAAATATGAGTATTGTTGGTGCAATAAACTTCTTAACCATTCAACACTTCATTGCTAAAATATGCATCACTGAAACCATCCTAAGTTTCAAAAATAATAATAATAATAATAATGAAATAATTCCAGGTGGTTATACCTATATATTGTTGTTTTTCAGGTGGGTACTCCTATAATATTTTTTCCCAGCTGACTATGCCTAAGATGTGCAAAATTTTCACTTTGCACTTTCCGTCCAATTCTGTTAGTTTTTAACATTTTTGACATGTGAAATGACTAAATTACTCTTAAAGGTGAATGAGTTATTATAATTGAATTGAAAAGAGTAAAATGCCATCACCTATTCTTTTAATTTTCAAACATATGTCACTCCCTCCCTCTCCTCTCTTTTTTCTCTCCAACTCCATAATTAGCAATTAAAATATAGATTTTAATTGCCAAGCTTGCCGGCTACACAACAGGCCCATATTCACCGACCTCTACATATAATGAGAGGTCGGAGTTGCAGAGACAAATGAGAGGAGAGAGAGGGAGTGGCATATGTTTGAAAATTAGAAGAATAGGTGAGGGCATTTTAGTATTTTCAATTCAATTATAATAACGCATTCACTCTTAAGGGTATTTTAGTCATTTCACACGTCAAAAATGTTAAAAACTAACAGAATTGGACGGAAAGTATAAAGTGAAAATTTTGCACATCTTAGGAGTAGCCAGATGAAAAAACAATCTAGGAGTACTCACCTGAAAAACATCAATATCTAGGTGTAGCCACTTGGAATTATCCATTTATTCTTTGATTTTGTAAACAAAATAAGAAAAAAAATATTCAAAATCATTTTTATTTAAATTTTCAATTTTTTTAATGCAAGAGCATTTTTGTGATTTCGCAAAAACGTTGACAAAATTTTCAGGAAATTTAACTGAAAGGGGTAAAGTGAAACTTGTTCAAACTTAAGGGACTCCACAAGTTGATTTTGATGTTAAGGGGGTTGGGTGAAACTCAGCCATAGTTAAGAGGGGTTATGTAGAATTTTCCCTTTTCTATAACCTAGAGGGGTAAGTATTACCCGTCGAGAGGAGGGTGTTACGAGAAATTGAAAGAAAAAAAAAATTTTGGTCTGTCATAATAATGTTATGAAAATACATGTCATAATAATGGAAACACGGTTATGGAAATACATGGCATAATAATAGAAATACATGGCTTAATAATGGAAATACATGACATAATAATGGAAATACAGTTCTCTCAGGTTCGCACAAAATTTCCTGATTCGCACGAGATCATGATCCATCATTACTCATCAACCACGACAATGATACGTTAGTTTTTTAATATTATATAATAATTTATAAGATATGCAAAAGAATATCTTCCAGAAGTTACGAGTGCGATTCAGTCTAAACATTTTCGTTTAGGATGGCACCGGGTCAAGTTCGGCTAAACCAACAGGATTCGAACGAGTATCTGACCCAAAAAAATTCGCTCAAAGTGAACGTGTGCCTGACTCGAAAAAACACGCCAGGTACAAATTTTACCTGAAACCCGACACGAACTTGTTCTAATTTTGCTTACTGTCCAAATTCATATTAAATACAAACATATGCAAATTTCAACCCAAATCATAGAAAAATAGAAAAATCAAATCTACCGAAGTTATACAAAACCAATTCCCGGAAAGCTCATAGCAAAATCAAATCATCATCGACACCAAACAAACTCAGAACCCAATCAAACAGAGGTGAATCGATTAAACATAGATGAATCGGAGACGAGAGAGAGAGCTTACCAGCGAGAGGAGGTATAGAGGCGAGGTCGCAGCGAGAGTCGACTGAGATTGAGTCTATGAGAGTTGGTTCCTTCCGATTAGGTTTTCTTCAAGTATGTGAGTGTGAGGCGAGAGGTCTGAGGCGATTATTAGGTTAGGAGTTACTGGCTTAGATCTTTAACTCTTTGTATTTTTGTCAAAATAATAATAATAATAACCTGGCTTAGGTCTTTAACTCTTTGTATTTTTGTCAAAATAATAATAATAATATATATACATATAGGAATGCATTCTAGTGAGAACCAAAAGTTACGTACGAACAGTGAGAACCAGCTACTTGCACATGTTTCCATTATTATGTCATGTATTTTCATATAATAGTTAGTCGGTGTTTCCATTATTATGACATATATTTTCATAACATCGTTCCCGTGTGTAATGAGGGGGACGGGTATTTTTCTATAGAAAATCAATTAACCATGTCGGGTGAATGGTGTAACAATGGGTCCCTAGGTGTAACGAGGGGGGCGAGTATTTTTCTATAGGAAATCAATGAACCCTATCAGTGGAACGGTGTAACGAGGGGTCCCCATGTGTAACGAGAGGTCCCGGTGTAACGAGGTGTTATAACGGGATATAAAAATACATATCATAATAATAGAAACACCGACTGGTTGTTTTATGCAAATACATAACATAATAATGGAAACACGTGCGAGCCAGCTGTTCGCACGACGTGGTCTGGTTCGTACCACCAGATCACGCCTATATATATATATATATGGTACAGGTACGTGTCGAAATCGGGGTGGGTATAAGTTAACCCGCACCTGGTCAAAAAACCCAAACCCGATTTTTTTTGGGTTTTACCCATTCTGGTTGGGGCAAGTTAATCGGGTACCTGTCGGGTTGGATTTTTTTCCATCACTATAGTCTAAACATTTTTTAGGGATGATAACGGTTCGAGGCGGATTTGCCCAAATCCACACCCGAACCCGAAACAAACTCGCTCAAAGTGAACAATTTTCAACCCGAAAAAAGACTTGTCGGGTACGGGTTTTACCCGAAACCTGTCCAAAATTTTAAAATTGTCAAGATTTTGCAAACTGTCCAAAATTTACTTATCGTACAAGGTCCAAATTCATATTTAATACAAACATATGCAAATTCAAATCCAAATCAATTCAAATCAAAACATAGCAAATGAAAGAATCAGATCTCCCGAATTTATACAAAACAAATTCCTAGAAAGCTCATAGCAAAATCAAATCATCGCCGATATGAAAAAACTTAGAACCCAACCAAACAAAAGTTAATCGATTTAGCATAGGTGAATCAGAGACGAGAAGGAGAGAGCTTACCAGCGAGAGGTGGCGTGGAGCCAAGGTCGGTGGCAAGAGGAGGCGAAGTTACTGAGAGTGAGTCTGTGAGAGCCAACTCCTTTCGATTAGATTTTCTCCAAATCTGTGAGTGTAAGGCGAGAGGTCTGAGGCGATTATTAGATTATGACTTATTGACTTAGGTCTCTGACTCTTATATTTGTTAAAAATAATAAAAGTAATATTCATATATATATATTTATTTTTTAAATGGTATGAGTACGGATTGGAATCGGGGTGGGTGATATTAAAGTAATATTAAATGTTGTCATCAAGATTTTCTAGTTTAGTGGTAAGTATTCTCACTTGTCACGCGGGTGACTTAGATTTCGATCTCCGGCAACGACAAATTTTAATTGTTCATATTTGACGTGAATACACGTTTTAAATTTCAAGAAATATATATATCTAAAATATGAGAAGATTAAATGCGATAAAGGTGGATCAAACATCTTCAGTCTGACGCTGTCCTAACTGAGCTATCCTCGCTACATGTACATTACTTTCCCAAGAAGAATAACAATGAAAAAAATGATACATTATTTTCCTAAGAAGAATAACAATGAAAAAATTGATAAACAGTAAACAACCTTGTTGTCATCACGGTTGTTGTAGTATACAGGTAAGTATTCTCGCATCTCTAGTGGGTGACATAAGTTCTATCCCCATCAACGTAGCTCTGGTAGATCTACTCTTCAAACTAGCAACCTCGCCTAGGGGTGTTCACGGTTCAGGAACCAAACCGACCAGAACCAAATCGCTCGGTTCAGTTCTTCAAAAAATTAAATCGAAACCGAACCGATCAGGTGGTCGGTTTCAATTTTAACCGACCAGAATCGACTCCAACCAAAATACGAAGGAGATGAGAGGGACGTTGATGCGCCCAAAACGCGACACACAAAAAGTGTACCACCTTTCGGACTTTCGGTAGTGTGCCAGTCATAAGTAATACAAGGCAGTATGATTACGACCCCAAGTTTATCAAACCCAAAGGACAATTGATTATTAATTTTAAGCACTTGACTTTAATTTTTAAGTTAATCTCAGTATATCGAAAAGTGGGTTTTAAAGTGCAGGAAATGAAAACATAAAATATGCAAGATTATAGAATAATTAAATTTAAATAATCTAACAACAGGTTGAGGCAACGAACATATAAATAATAATTTCGAGAATTAAAGTAAATTAAAATATATGCTTGATGTGTTTCTAAACTAAGGGAGGTAACAAGAATTCCAGAATCACCTTCAACCCCCTCTCAGTAGATAAAAGGCCTATAACTAATTTACGGTCGGCTAGTCAACATTAAGTTTTGTGAATTCTCGGGATCTTTCAGTGTTTGTCACCTATGGATGTTACTACTATATTAACCAGTCCATCTCTAATGATGATTTAAACCCGGCTTTCATTACTAATTTCATTTACAAACTCCTCTCTCGATTTCATTAATAAACTAGATAGATCAGATGCAATTAAGGGCAAGAAGCATTAGGTTTAGAAATAATGAAATCTTCCTACTCGGCTCTGCAAGCATAAAAAATTAATTACCTAAATTCTCGAATTATTATTCATCAAGTCATCCCTTCTGAAAATTCTGGTTAGTCGCAAGATGTCTATCATGATGTTTAAGACGTTGTTATAGACACTTGCGGATGCACAGAT
>JAYMTP010004932.1:0-14133 GCA_036897365.1 Geranium brycei
TCCATGGTGCTTGAAAATATGGCATCGAAAATGGTTTCACCAGATTTATTATATGCATCATAGGTGGCAATTAAATGGCAACTAGGGTTTCCATTTTTTGAAACACGCGCATTGACAAATGTGCCCTTTTCAACATTTAATTTCATGATAAATATGACAATTATAATAACCATAGATCATTATCATTCTACGGATGATAATGATTCTTATATTCTTTTATAAGCACAAGTTTTTACTTGAATTGTTCCCTATATATATAATTTAATTAATTATTATATAATTTAACATAAAAATAGACAAAAATAAATTATGGTTTATTTATGGCTCAAACCAAATCATGTTAAATTGATTTCAAATCAATTCAGGGGTATATTTATCTTGTTTGAAAAATATTAAATTTTTCATCTAAATTTTAACAGTGACGAGGCAAAGTGTAAAAAAACATAATTAGCTAACCTTAAAGTAAAATTCTTTTTAATTGTAATAAAGTATAAATTTGACCACTTTAATATATGTAAAGTGTAATTAACCCTTCAATATAATTATAGAAAACTTTTACAATAAGTAATGAAAAATATTAGTTTAAATAATGAGTTCTTAATGGATAAGGTTTTCAATATAAACTGATATTTTTCATTATAAGTTTTCAATCAATTTCATGATTTAGATCAAGTCCAACATAAAATATCTGGAGAACACTTTTTCTGTATTTTAAGAAGTTTTGCTCTTGCACTAGTTTTTGTTAGCGAGTTTGTGCCAATTTTTTCCATACTCACGGGTTTATTTTACAAATAATTACAAGTTACTACACCCGGTCAAACTTGATTCTATGATCATTATACTTAATTTATTTGTAAAAATTTTGTTACTTCAAGTTTAAAAACTTTAACCCGTAAAGTAATTTCTGTTAAATTTAACAGAAGTGGTTTGTAAGAAGTTCAAAATAAATCGAGTATGTATGACTGTAAATGAATCGAGTTTTTAACGAGCCGCTTAAGCTCACTTCGTTAAATATTTCGTTTGTGATAGTTTTAATCGATCTCGAGCCAAATTTGAGCTCGAAATTGAGTTTGTTTAATAAACGAGACGAGCTCAGCCCTAAAATTTCAAAACTTGATAGACCCGCGAGGCGACTCATTTAATATATAATTAATTGCACATATTTTTTAAATTAATAAATATTTATAACAAAATTAAAAGAGTTAATTTGAGTCGAGTTGACTCGTGTAGTATTTAACATAATTATTTAACTCCAAGCATACTTAATCAATAATCACAAACGCGAATATGTACGAAATAATTACTGTCATAAAAGCATGTTTCACGAGTAAAACACATATTAATTTGTTCAAAACCACAAGGAATAAGGAAACAATACTTTATTAATTAAAATATAGCAAACCGCCTCAACTTGCCTACTTTCCCAAACCAACCCCACGCAACTATCGCCCATATATAAACACGCTTTCTTTTTCTTGTGTGCGCATCTCTACGTATCATCCATATTAAATATCTCTTTCCGTCTCTTGAAGAAATCGGATCCGGAAAAAATGGCGAAACCAGATTTTTACCTGAGAATCGACCAGAAGAGAGTGAGCTTCTCGGCGGCGGAGATCGAGGCCGCGAGGCAGCTCCTCCACCTCGGCGAGGAGGATCAATATACGACCTGCAGCTCCAGCTCCGATCGGAAATTGAAATTGAAACGACGAGATTTTGATGCTTCTTCTTCGAATTCGGTGAAGATTGGGGCTGTTTGTGATGATGAGGACTGTGACGATGAGCCGCTCCGGCGACGGAGGAAGAGGTTCCGGTCGATTGGCGAGATTTACGAGATTGCCACTGGAGCGTGATCGAGCTTCTGTGTGTTGTAAATATGTTTTGTTGTTGTTGTTGTTGTGTTTGTTAATATGAGAGACCGGAGAGGTTTCTCCGGGTTGTTTGTTTGGTTGTAGAGAAAGCTCGGGAAAGTGAATAGAAAAGAACAAATTCCGGGGAGATTGGAGTTTTGGAGTGTTTTTTAATATACGTTGTTTTGGTCTTTGAAAGCTGTGTGTAGAGTGATACGAATTGTTCAATTCTGTTTGCCCGAGTAGTCTAGAAGATTCTCAAGTGATGAAGACGATGAACTCATATTAAAACATGATAAAGTAATCACTTGTTTATTTGCGTGTGACAAAATCTCCAAATTAGTATATTTAAACGGATTGACGAAATAATTTATTCATTAAATTCGTAATATTCTTGATCTTATGAGATAGATTAAGAAAACCATTCAATGTATGTTGAACTTATTTTGTTATCGAGAAGTAGTCTCAACATATGTACAAAATTAAGAATGACAACAGAGTGAATTTTGTATCCATTTGAATTAAGAACATCAAATTCTCGTCGAGTTCGAAGATTATTATCTTTCTATAGGATGACGATGAGGCAGGTTCAAGACATATTTAATGATATCATCTTTTACCTGTTAGATTGGGGACGCTACACCTCCATATATCTCATAGATTTTTGCTATTCCTACACAAAATCACGAGGAGGGATCATATAAGGTGACTAGCATGAGTCATTTCAAAATCATCAGGAGTCAAACTAAAGTTATTCACATACTAAGATCAGCCAACTGTTATATCGCGATTTTGCTCAATCGTATGAAACAATCACGTCATATCTAAAATTACAAAACTAATGTCACCCACGACAAGTTGAGTATGGTTGACAATCCGACGCCGATTGTGCCAAGTTTCGGTCATCTTGTCAATCATGATCATACCGGACATCCATCAACTAATGTCTCATCCGTTATGGTCCCAAATCACAATTTGTCGGAAAAGCAACTTCGAGAAAAGTTGTTTACCTAGCGATGAAACTAATCCTAATGGAGAAACATCGAGGCTGTTCTAAATAAACAAGAACATCACAAAATCTACGATGGGCTATATATTTCAAGCATAGCAACTTTCAGAACATCTGTTAATTCCATGCCAAAAGATACAAATAATGGCCAAGACAACAACAGAAGTATTTTGATCAAGCCAGAATGTACTCAGAAAATAGACCGTTTAAACAATCACCATTGACCTAAGTTGCAACAAGGCCCACACATCTATTGTATGTTCAAACCATCAATTACAGCTTAATGGTTATCTAACTATGAACCGAATACAAATTCACAACTACCGATCCTTCAAAAACCCGTTAATGCTCGAGGTGGAAAACATATTCCGTCAGGCGCTGCAATTTGCTTGAATCTAGCTTCTGCGGTGTCACAATAGACTGCTTCTTCACAGTCAGCATCCGAGAAGAAGGGTCCACCACCCAACCTTGTTGCACAACATCTGCACAATACGATAAAAGTGCTGCCATGAATTGAAGGGAAAGAAATTCCAGCACAAGAACAATAGCACCACATATCTTTTACATGCCAACTTAAATTCAATGTTTTCACCAAATTAATGTGAATATGTAAGAAAATCATGAGCAAAAACCATTTTATACCATATATTTATCTGATCACACTGTTGAACAAGGCGTGTGTTTTGAAGAAAGTTTAACCATCCACCAACGAGGGTGAATAAATAACAAAGAATACATGCGGTTCTGAATCATTTGTAGGCAGTAATAACTAAAAAGTAGATATTTATGTTCAAGTAAAAAAGAAAAAGCTGAAGCTTACAGTTTGTAGCATCATCCTCATTCATTCCCAGGAAGAGAGCGGCGTCTTGGATGCTTATTGTTGAATAAGCAGACGAGAGCAGCTTAAACACTTTCTTAGTGTAAAGTTCTGAAAAAAAGTACATTAAACATTCAGTGCTAGTTCAGCAAAACTGTTATGCACCATAAAAAATATTTAATATGGAGCATCATTGTAGTGATTCAAAACAAATGAGTAGATCATAAATTGCAGCATGAACTAGTTTCCCTTCATACATACATACATACATACATACATACATACATACATACATATCAGATATCGCGCCATCTCAATTACCCAAGTTCCCAGGATGTTGAGTTGCAGATATAATTTATCACAGCACCCCGGTATTTTTCAGAAACCAATTCTAACTAGGAGACATGCACATGAAATTGAATCTCTAAGGAATCTATGTATCTTATCTTATTAAGTTGGATTCAGTATGTACTAATCGCACACATGTTCACATAATTCCGACTATGACATCCTCTTCTGCACCTCCCTGTTTAGTCTAAACTCTCACAAAGTTGAAAACACAAAGTTATGATGCTACGAAATTCCTAAAAGCTACGCTTACAACATTTATTGATGTTGTATAAAACAACTAAAACAATGAAATTAAGCAATTAACTATTCGATCCAACCCTTCAAAATAGTACAAATAAATGAACAAGTAAAAGAGTAAACAACAACAGCACATGAGACGGGCGTGAAATTACTTGCCAGAGAATGCAATGACGAAATCTTTAACTTCTTGGCTCCACTCATATCCATGAATAGCCTCGTGAACGCCCGCATAATCCCGTGTCCATAGCCTCTGACCAATTTTCCAAACAGCAACAACCTCAGGCTGGCTCTCTTTGATCACAACAGGTATTGTTTTCCAAAAAAACCGTGCACTGTTACTGCAAGTCAACGAACCCGCATAAAGAACTGCTAATCCACAAAAGACCACAAGCTTCCTACCCTCATTCCAAAACTAATTGTTCATTCCACAATCTTAGTAGTAACACAAATATAAACCCCAGAAATCTACATCTTAAACCCTTGCACTGTTCTAACCTTAGAAATAATCGTTCAAAAAATTTCACAGCTATATGTACAAGCTTCACAAGCTAAGTGTACAGGCTATATAATTTCCCAGCTGATTGTAAATCCAGATACCCCAAGTTCTAAAAACTACATGATCCTAAAACTCTTAACCTAATCTGAAATTCTACTACCCTCAAGACTTTCTCACAGTTTCTTGACAAATAAATTATTTCTCCAGCAACCAAACACTGAAATTGGGTCATAAACCATATGAGAGCAATTCCACAGAATCAACTAAAAAACAAAAACAACAACACGAAGATATCACCAACAGAGCTAATGTTAGAGTTAATCGTTCGAAAAAATTCACAGCTATATGTTTTTACAAGCTTAACGAGCTAAGTGTACATGCTATATAACTTCCCAAGTTGTAAAAAACGCCATGATTCTTAAACTCTTAACCTAATCTGAAATTCTACTATTCTCTCAAGACTTTCTCACAGTTTCTTACAGAATAAATTATTCTTCCAGCAACCAAACACTGAAATTGGGTCACAACCCATATGAGAGCAATTCCACAGCATCAACTAAAAAAACAACAAAGAAGCAATCGCCAACGGAGCTTACATATCATCAGCATAAATGTGACCCAGGAGGTGAATCGAGTAAGGCCACTCGTCCTGAAAAGCAACGCCCTCAGTCGCAACCTGACGAACACAAACACGAATCGCGAGATACGTCAAATTAGGTTTTCAGAAACATAAAAATTGACGCTTACAGAGAAAGACGAAGAAGAAGATCGTGGTTGCCTGAAGCATGAGGCCGTCGCAGATATCGGCGACCTTTCCGTACGATTTCGCCGCCATTGCGTCTCTGAGCGCCGTGAAATCCATCGCCCGATCGCTTCTCAGTGGTGCGCTCGGAACAATTTGGTTGTCACTGTGACGATGCATATATGTGAAGAAGAAAGGCCTTTTTGGGTTCTCGGGCTCTCTTGTTGGGCTCCATATTGGGCTTCGAGCTGGGCCCTATTGAGAAAATAATTAAAATATGACGCATACTGTCACCATTTTACAAGAGGGAGGTGCAGTTTAGTTTGTTGATATATATATATATAAAGATAGCCCTTAAAATTCAGAATTTCTTTTCATGTTTTTTTCTAAAATTTGTATAATTCAATTTTTTAGTTCCATTATTTATAAGTTGAAAATTATATTATGAAAACCTTAATTTTTAATTGCATGGGAAAATTCATCGTTTTTCTGTAAATACACATGTTTTTTACAAAAAAAATCTAAATTCCAGTTTACTACGATCAATTTTGAACCTTCGTGTCAATTCATTGCGACGATGTTTTAATATGTATTACCGTCGTTAAGTGAAACTGAAAGTGCCTATTTGATTGACATGTGGTGCACATGATTGACATGTTGTTTTATAATGTCGAAATTAACCTTGTGGTTGTTTAAAATAAGATGGACAGGTCTGAAGCTCGGAGGTCACAAAAAGAGCGCGAACATGAAGGCCTAAAGCTTGGAGGATATAGCGATGGAGGTATAAATCGGGAATTATGTGTTGAATATGGGCAAACAATCATAGAGAATTGGGGTGAGTAGTTGTTTGTTATTGTGGAGTTACATCACTTGTTCAGATTTTGTAGTAAAAAGAGAGCCCATGAAGACGATTCATGGGTTGTGGTCTTTACTATGTAAGTATATAAGTAGTTCTATTTTAATTTACCTTCAATTCTAATCTTTTACCTTGTAGGTCACAATTAGGGCTTTAGTTTCATAATTTTGGTTCGAAGAACCACAAATTTAGGGTTTAATTTGCAAATTATATAGTTCGGGTTTTGAAAATAATGTATTGAATTTCTATGTGTTGCAAATCATATTTGGGGTTTAGTTTAGTGCTGAAAAAAAATTGTATTGAATCTAGCAGAATTTGCAAATCATGTATACTGAATTTTGGAAAAAAACTTGTCGATGCTACTGTTGTTGATGTATACATATAAATGTCATTTTATAGAGGGCTGATAAGAGGACATGTGTGTATACAAGAATGATTTTGGCATATTTATATAATAAGATGAGTGCCTTGAAGAGTATAGTGGCAAAGGTTGAAGAAACGAGAGCAAATAATGAAAATTGGTGGCTCTGATGGCTGAAAAAATGATTAATCGAAGATGGTTTAAGACATTATGAGAATTTGTCCGGGAAGGAACGAATAAACAACTTTGGAAAAATCTCTATGTTGGTGATTCTTAACAATATTTTTTTTCTCAATAAATTGAAATTTTACTGAGGATAACTAGCAAATGATACTAAGTGGGGAACAAGAACTAGATTTGCATCAGACAACAAAGTTACTAAATTACATTGAAATTAAAAAAAAAGTTGAAAATTGAAAAGATAAGCTCAGATCGAGCACAAGACCTTTAAACCATGATGATAAGGATAAATAATGCTCCTATTCAATTTCGGTCATACTATACATATTTGTCGGCAAATTTTATAGAAAATAAAGCCCAACAATAGATTGAGGTTGAGTTGATTTAATAAGTTCAAATATATTTTAAACATAAAATGAGTTTGAATTTCAAAATAATAATGAGGTTGAGTTTGTGTTCTTAAGAATGTGTATTGTTGCATTTGAACATTATATTGGTTTTTTACCACACCCTACCATTTTTAATAGATCCACAATGCCCTACAATAATGTTCATCATCATGCCTAGAGTCATCAAAAAATTGCTGTAGAAATGAACCCCAAGTCTCAACAACCCCTGGATATGTGTGTTATGGACGAAATGTTTTAATACTAATATGTTCGGCTCTTTGTAACCTCCTACAGCATATGTAAAATGAGCATCATTGTCCTTTACAAATTACTTCAATATCTCACTTCTCATTTATTGTGTAACTGTAAGAGAGATTGTTCAACTTAATAATACCTTAAACCGCGTTGGAAGATTGTAGAGTTTTCGAATATATTGCCAAGATTCAACTCCACATTTTTGACATTTGAAGTAGAGTCTCAAATCTTAACAGCTCTAGTCCGTAGACAACGCCTGACTATATTCAAGTCACGATCATAGTTTTACACCAATATGATCATAATGTTTGTGATGTCATAATCTGTTATGCACTACAACTTTATAGTTTGATATGTCATCACTCGAATCATTATTGTTGTAATCAAAATGATCGGATAGTTCCTTCACAATTTACCATTTATGCTCACTTTCATCAACAACTCCATTACCAAAGCTGTCCTTTGCCTTTTGAATATTTTCAATCTCTTCGGCCATACAATAGAATGTTAATGTACTCGACTTCTTCTTCTTCCTTTTCGTGGTAGCCAACAATCCATTATCAACCCCATCCATTGATTTTTTTAAATTCACATCAACTAACATCCTACGAGGAGTAATCTTTGCAAGTGCACTTTCCGACTCATCAAGATAAACATGTATTGATTGGGAGCTGTCATATATACTCAACATTGTAGTAACATCATCCTCGTCTTTAATTAGATGGAACAAATACTTGTAACATATGTGTGGATCTCTAAACCATACTTTTGTATTATGACCACGTCATAATATTCATACTATATCATGTACGATAAACATATAACATGCATCTACATCCATGTTCTCATAGTATGTAACACTGCCACCATTTAACTTATATCTAGGTTGTTTTACAAACTTCCCACCATAATGAACTTTCAAATTCCTAGTTATTGTTGGAGTACAAGTAACAACTTCAACTTCCTCACACCTGCACTGAATTCATCTGCCAAAACATGTTCGGTTAAGTTATATTTTAATTAAAATAAGGGGAAACAAGGGAATTAAGGGAAAAAAATCAACTACTTGAAAAGGTAAAACAAGGAAATAGAAAAGCAAAATGCCCAAACACATACAAAATCATATAAAATGCTCAACCACACACATGTATGATATGCTCGTACCATATCATCTTCCAAATATTTTACATTTTCTCATAGTGCGTATATACGAAGAAGAAATAGTTTTTTTGGGCTCCATATTGGCTTCTAGTTGGGCCCGTTTGTGGACTCATTACTTTTCCTATTCGGGTTGTTCTGGCCCAGCCCACGAGCCATGCGGCGCCAACAGTAACAGGCATAAACCCTACTTCTCCTCCTCCTATATAAAATGCCCACAGCCTCTCTTAGGGTTCTCTGGTAGAAGCTCTGTGAAGAAGACGCCGCAGAGCATTTCGAAGGTACCTCTCTCTCCTTCTCTTCCATTTTGCTTTAGAAAATGGCTTCGAATCTCTCTGTTTGTACACCAGGAAAATTCAATTAATATAGTAAAAATGCCTCCTCTGTCTCGTATATTCGTTTGGCTGAATCGGATCTGTTTTGCCATGCAATTTGTTTTTGTTTCTGCTGTTAATTGTCGAACTAGAAATGTGTTTTGGATTTCATTAATCTTAGTAGATTTGGATTCGGTGTTGTGATTGTAACTTGTGATTTGAGGTCAGCTATGCTGTTTGAGTTCCAAATTTACAGTGATATTGTAACACTGATGATAAGCTAGTTGTTTAACTGGTTTATGGTGATTTGGTTAACTTGTGTATGATGAGACAACAATATTATGAGATTTTTGTAGTACAAGTTGTTTATTATTTGAAGCTGGCTGATGATTTGAAATCTTGCGATTGTTGTAGAGGGATAGTGAAGAATGTCTCACAGGAAGTTTGAGCATCCCAGGCACGGATCCCTTGGATTTCTCCCAAGGAAGAGGGCTGCCCGTCACAGAGGAAAGGGTATGAATTGTTCTTGTTCTTCGATTGATTTAGCTGCTTTAATATGATGTCAGATCCAAATATAGTTGTTATCAAAGTGTCTGTTTACTGCTCATTTGTAAAAATTTATCATGTGTTTGAACTGAGGTTATTGATTTTTCCGGTGAAGTTGATTGTTATGTGTGGTCTTATGTATACAAAATTGTTATTTATTTTATATGAGGTTCAGATATTCTTAATTTCATTTATTTGGCCACTATTATGGTATGAGGTTGTGCCATACTTATATTCAATCACATGATTTTCTTTTGAATCAATGTGGGAATTTATTGTACATTCTTGAATATGAGGTGCATTTATTTTTAATTGTGATATTTTTAATTCTAAACTGTGTTGTTATGTACTGACTATAATATAATTTTATAATGTGCTATTATGTACTTTTTTGTTATGATCACATTTTTGTATCAGATTGTATTGTTTATTTGGATTTGACCTGTATCTTCTGTGGTTGTTTTAATGTTTCCAGTGAAGTGTTTCCCCAAGGATGATCCTAACCAGTCATGCAGGCTGACTGCCTTCTTGGGCTACAAGGCTGGTATGACTCACATTGTGAGGGAGGTCGAGAAACCTGGGTCAAGTAAGTGTTGATCTCATTATGTCTTTATATTGATTTCAATATGTGTTAAAGTATAAATATCATTTGGGACCGCAGTGACACAGCACTTCATTTTTGCTTCTACAAGACAGGAATGTCATGCAAAAATTGAATTTCATGCTAATCAGTTTCTTAATAAATGTCTGCACCAGAACTCCACAAAAAGGAGACGGCCGAGGCTGTCACTATCATTGAAACTCCTCCCATGGTCATTGTTGGAGTTGTTGCCTATGTCAAGACACCTCGTGGTCTGCGGTCATTGAACACTGTCTGGGCCCAGCATTTGAGTGAGGAGCTCAGGAGGAGGTTCTATAAGAACTGGTGCAAGTCAAAGAAGAAGGCTTTCTCCAAGTACTCAAAGAAGCTTGAGACCGATGATGGCAAGAAAGACATCAAGGTGCAGCTTGAAAAGATGAAGAAGTATGCAACTGTTATCCGTGTTTTGGCTCACACCCAGGTATTGATATATACTATATTTTCTAATTGTTTGCTTTCAACTAAAGAATACTGTACCTGAGATTGTCAATATTTTTCTTTACGACGTGCAGATCAGGAAGATCAAGGGTTTGAAGCAGAAGAAGGCCCACCTGATGGAGATTCAGGTTAACGGTGGTTCCATTGCCCAGAAGGTTGACTTTGCATACAACTTCTTTGAGAAGCAGGTCCCAATTGATGCTGTTTTCCAGAAAGATGAGATGATTGACATCATTGGAGTGACCAAGGGTAAGGGTTATGAAGGTGTTGTTACCCGTTGGGGTGTTACCCGTCTCCCCCGTAAGACTCACAGGGGTCTGCGTAAGGTTGCTTGTATTGGTGCATGGCATCCTGCTAGGGTTTCCTACACTGTTGCCCGTGCTGGTCAGAATGGTTACCATCACCGTACTGAGATGAACAAGAAGATCTACAAGCTTGGCAAAGTAGGACAGGAAACTCACACCGCCTCCACTGAATATGACCAGTCAGTTTCTTTATCTCATTATATAGTTTCAATTCACTCTTTTTCAAATCATTGCATACACATGAAACTCTTATCTTGATGTATGATACATACTAACTATTTCTTATTCTTGTCTTTACTGTGTTCTCTTTATATAATCTCAAGTCATATTGTTTCAAATCATTACATGTTCATGTGAAACTCTATCTTGGTTTATCATGCTGTATGTTTCTCATACTCATTTGGTACTATGTTTCAGAACTGAGAAGGAGGTGACCCCAATGGGAGGATTCCCACACTATGGTGTCGTGAAGGATGATTACCTTTTGATCAAGGGATGCTGTGTTGGTCCCAAGAAGAGGGTCGTCACTCTCCGTCAATCTCTGCTCAAGCAAACTTCTCGTCTTGCTCTGGAGGACATCAAGCTCAAGTTCATCGACACTTCATCCAAGTTCGGGCATGGTCGCTTCCAGACTACCCAGGAGAAGCAGAAGTTCTATGGTCGCATGAAGGCTTAAGTTTATGGTTGTGCTTCCGAACTACATTTTGTTTTTGCAATTGTTCGTTGTTTTTGAACCTTAGTTAATTTAATTTCCCGTATCTGGATTTTGGAGTCAAGACAGTTTTGTTTAAAGAGATATATTCAGAACTGCTTATGATTGATTTGGTTGTTCTGTTAAATGTCCCTTGCTATTACTTGTTTTCATAATCCTTTTATCTACTCTTGTTAAATTTCTTTTTACCTTAAAATATATAAGTTGCATTATTTTGAAGTGTATTTTGTTATCGGCAAAGTTTTTTAATTTTGACTTTTTTGTTACAAAAATGTGTGTTTTTGTTGCACAAAAATGATGAGTTTGTACTCTAAAGGAGTATTTCTGTCATTTTTGTATAAATATATACGTTTTACACAAGAAGAAAAATATTTCTACAATTATGTACACATTGTGCTTTTGCAAAAATAAAGAATATGATAGCACACAACACTCTTTTGCCACATCTCAAGTTATTTATAAATCATATTTGTTTTGCCAAGTTTTTGGTTACCAAATACTTGTGATGACAATTGGGCGAGTTTGGTTGTCTTGCAAGTTGTGTTCTTTGTCTTCACGGGTTTGGTGTTTTGGTCGTTAGATGTTATTTTATAGGAATCACAATGAATGAAATTTGGAACAAATTTAATGATATTGTCTATTATCTTATTATGTTTGAGGATGGATCATTTTGTCGGGTTTGAAAACTTTTTTCTCTTTATCATATCACAATAGTGTGTTTGGGGGGTTTATTGATCTCCATCTCTTACCCAGATTGGGGACATGAAATCATCTTCATGCTTTTTATCATCCTTAATTTCCCAACCTCATTTTTGGAATTATTTGTAGCTTGGTAGAGACAAGCAATGAACACATTAGTTAAAGAGTCTTTATCCTTTCTGTTTGTCTTAAAACAATCAATAGTTGAGAGCCTAACCAACAAATTTGTATCACACAACCCAATTAGGCAGAACCATTTTGCTGAATTATGTCTCCACAATCCATCATTGTCAAGCTCTAAACCTAATATTTTGGGTTTTGTCCATGAAGTAAACACTCAACAGCATATACAATATTACACTTGAATGCCATTCCTTTTCCATGCCATCCCTTAACCAAACCTGTGGTGCAAAACCATCCTCATATCCACCATCAGCAGTAGTGACTAACCATTTCAGTAAGTTGCTATGCAATGAAATTTTAGGGTATTTCATGGATGATGACTTCACTTACTTTAATAACATTGCAATTTCAATCCAACAACCCATGTGAAGAAGATATCTACTTTCACCAAATAGATTTTTGTCCTTGAATTTGAAGAATCCACTATTTTTTGTTTCTGTTTTTAAAGCTCTTATTATTTAAGGTCAATTAAGTATATAAAATTTCGGTTTTTAATGTACAACCTATGTGAATTACAAATGCATCTCTATTATTTCACATGCAAAATTTCACATAAAATCCTCCATATATATTATATTCCTTTATTCGAAGTATGAAACCAAATGACTATTTTCATTCACTTGCAAACTTCTTAGGCAGTCAATAAACTAACGCAAGGACGGCACCAAACGGGTTTTGTGATCACAATCCCACCCCGATAAGCGGTATAAAGTCCCCATCAGGTTCAAGAGATTTGTGATCGTAACTCTATTTCGATTAGATAAGAGATATCGAATCCCCATTGGATTAAAGGATTTTATCATCCCGACCCTACTCCTATCAGATCAAGTACGAGTCTTTTGCACTATATAACATGACTAGACAACGAGTTTGAAACATAATATATGATTTCCAACCCTACTCCAATCAAGAATATAGAGCCTCTGTCAAGTTCAGAATATTTTAGGGTCATAGAAATTGAACCAAATCATCCCAACTGAATTATTCAATTCTCACTTGGAATGACCTAAAATCAAATCACTGTTTCTGAACAAAACAGCTACAATACTACAACATCAACAATTACAGTTTAGAGGTTCACAACATTCCCCAGAAAAATAGTTCTGAAACTTACATAAAAATAATTTTTTCACCTTCTTCAAATATGTTACACTGCTACAAACAAAAAACACTCACCATTCCAGCGATCCTCGTTGTTGAAAACCCTTTTATTCACAAGCCAGCTTCGTGTCGAAGCTGCTCAAGCAGATCGCAAACGCCTGAAACGCCGACAGAGGGTAGCGATAGTCCATCGTGAACATGTCCTTCCCGACCTTCCCGAACTGGAGCAGTATCTTGTCATGATCGGGTGGTGGCGGCTGGGACGGCGTCGGAGCGCCCGCGGCCGGCTGTGCGGCCGCTATCAGCTGGAAGTTCTTCACCGATGCGACGGTTACCCGCCCCCGGAAGTTCAGGCACCAGCACTGCAGCTGCTCGTGCCACCTAGGTGCCTTGTTCTTCAGGACCAACGGCCGGGCCTTCCCGTCGTCGTCGTCGAATCGGGACGACGCGCCGATCTCGGAGAACCGGGCGCTGCTGAACTCAATGGAGGAGCG
>JAYMTP010004933.1:0-14133 GCA_036897365.1 Geranium brycei
ACTAGCATTGTCACAGTTTGGCCGATGTGTCAAAGAGGCCAGGTTTAGGCTCTGGTCCGAAAGGGCGTGGGTTCAAATCATATGGCTCTGGAAGGGCGTAGGTTCAAATCCTTCATCTGCCACATCATGTATGTCATATTATCAAGTTTTTGAGTCTCATTTATTGTTTGCAGTTTCAACTTGTATCATTCAAGTTTACAAGCCTATAGGGTGTTTCAAATAAACATTTTTTTTCTAATTCTTGTATTAGACATCTGGTGTTGGAGCAGGTCATGCAATCCCTGAGCGAGGGCGCCCTCAAGAAGGTAATTTGGTTCTTCACTTGAGTTCAGTTTCAGTTCGATTTCTTGTTTTGTTTTGATTTTCATGATTGATTCGTAGTGTTGAATGTGATCAATTGCTCGATGTTTTAACTTGATTTCCTTATGAGTCTTATGTGGATTTAGGTAGAATTAATTTATGAAAACTGTAAATGATTTGCTTACTTTTGTTCTGATTTGTGACTGAATTGCAGATAATTGTTAATGTTCTTAATTATGCCATTGAGGTCATGGTGGCTTACTGTTCTTTTGTTGTCACTATCCTTTGCAGTCTCATATATAGGTTGAAAATTGGTCGAATTTGGTGTGGATACTGTGGGATTTTGTAGTAATGTTCATGGGTATTGACTTTGGATCAAAACCTTTCTTGTGCAATAAAGGAGGGACGATTTATCGGGTTAATTTGACAAGCATACAAGTCATATACTATGCTTCAAACGACCATTTTTGTTTTTGATCCCCACAGTAGAAATCTCGGTATGGAATAGTTTTTTTTAGAAGATCCTCATAAGTTTGATTACTATGATAAACATATATCAGTGTGTGACAGTTTGTATTGTACAAGCCTATGTTGTGTTTCAAAATGATCATTTTGTTGCTGATTCATGTATTAGACATCTAGGTATAGGGTAGTTCTTGGATCACAGTTCGGTTGTGGCTTTCTTATAAGATCCTCCTAAATGTCATTAGGATATCGCGTGAAGTTTGTCGTTGGTTTTTTAATATGCACAAATGATCATTTTTGTAGCTGATCCTTACATTAGACGTCTGGTTATAGGGTAGTTCTTACGATTGCGGCTCACTTGAGGTTTTCTGATGAGAGGCTTCTAACTGTCACTACCATCTATTGAACACTATTGTGATATAATATATTTGAACAAATCTGTCGCATGAGACAGTTTGGTCGAGTGGTCTATGGCTGCTGTCATGTTTTTCTTTCTTCACTTCTTAGTCTCATTGTTAAAAATTCATATGTTTGATTCGGATGGTTATGAATTTATTAGAGTTAAAAGTAATTTCTGACTTTGGAGTTATGGATTGCTGTGCTATCATGCATTTCTTTCATTTTTATATATTCGTCCTTATCCTCTCCTCCCTATCTTTACTTCGGATAGTTATGAACTTACCTACAGTTTCCAGCAGTGCTGTAAAATACGCTAGGCGCTAGTCGGTCGGAGAGGGCCTTCTAGAGACTAATCGGAAAATAAATCAGATTAAAGGATTAATCGAGAATTATAGAGGACTAATTGAACAAGTCAGAGATGTTATGAGCTGTTATCTTATCATATATTTCTTGATGCTGCTTAAAGAATCACATTAGATTTTGTAGTGTATAGTGAAAACTCAATCCATGTAATTAAGCTTCCCCTAACCTTACCTTACCATGTTGTTGTCACTGATGGTGTTTTACCTGCAGAGATGTATGGTTGACTTGTGCTGTAATGTTTTAAGGTCTTTGACTTTGGTGTCATCGTAGAATCGTTCTCATGTGTGATATATTTTTTCTCAACAGAAAGTGAAGAAGTTTTTGCTATGGGAAACGAGGACCGGCCAAGAAGGCATGATTGCGTTGACACAGACATGGGTAATAAACTTTTGTTGCATTCACTTATCATATTGCTTTAACAAAGTGAATCCTTATAGTGAAACAATTTTCCTCCACTTTTCCCTTTCTACATGCTCTTGCAGCTCTTCATCCATTCATGGTCAAATAGGGATGTGAATGGGTTAGTTTCAGTGTGGATCTACTTATAGTGCTGCAGTCACCTATACTTTGTATGGAATAGTTTTTTTTTCAGAAGAGACTCATAAGTTTCATTGCTATAATGAACATGTATTAGCATGTGACAGTTTGGCCGAGTGGTCTAAGGCGCCAGATTTAGGCTTTGGTCCGGAAGGGCGTGGGTTCAGAGAGTGAAGAAGTTACTGTGATAGGAGGACCAGCTAAGAGGGCATGACTGTGTTGGCAAAGGCATGGGTAAGAAATGTTTGTTCCACTAACTAATCTTTGTGTTTTAACAAAGTGAATCCTTAAAGGGAAACATTTTGTCTCTACTTTTTTGTTGTAAAAATCGGTAGGCGCTAGCCAGTCGTGGAGGGTTTTCTAGAGGCTAATCGAGAATAGTCAGGAATTAATCGAAAAATAAATCGGATTAAAAATTAATTGAGAATTATACAACTTTGCTTTTTTCCTTTATACTTGCTCCTCATTTATTCATGGCCAAATAGGGATGTCAATGGGCCGGGTACGTCATGAGTTTTGCTCTTTCGGGCCTAGGGATGACAACATATTTTACGAAATATCTCTTATTTGTTTAATTAATTCCCGATTAGTCATGCAATATGGTTAATACTCAATTAATCTCTAGAAAATTCTTTCCGCCTAGTTTTTAGAACGCTTCACGATAGGTTTGAAACATATTTAGTAATCTATACTCCTTACTATGTCGAATCGGAGATGTCGGGTGCTGTGGAGTTTTAGGGTATTTGGCATATCTCTACATACTGACAACATAGCAGGTTTAGAATGAATTTAGTATTCACGCTTCCGTGTCCTCACAGATCAGAAATATCAAGTTCAGAGTTTTATCATTTCTAGTCTAACACAGTCTCCTAAACTGAAAAACAAAAATATTTGCCTTAACCGGTATGAGAAATCTTTGTTTCTCCAATATCTCCCAAAATGAATATTATGAGAATATTTTAAGCTTCATAATAAGATTGTGTTGATGGAAATAGATTCAACACCAAAGTCAATACGGATCACATTTGACATTCCTGGATTCTAATGACCACTTGCATCGTCAACAGTGAACCTCGCGTCCCAGTCAAAATTCACAGTATATTTTACTTTTATTTTTAAAATACTTTCAAGTTAGCCGGCCCCAAAATGATTTTTTTTCTAATTTCAAAGTCGGCTTATAAAATAAACCACTTGTATAAATTTTGTATTTTTGTCCTCTTTTAAATAATGAAACCTTAGTTTGGTTCGGTGTAAAATTGACTCAAATTGACCTGAAAAATAATCAGACTGAATGTAATCGATTTGATTCAGTCCAAAATCGAACTGAACTGAGACTCGTCAATTTGGTTTTGTTTATAAAATAGAAAATAATAAAATTGAATTGAAACAAAAACTGATTGATTTGAACACGTATCTCATTTTAAACCATCAATATCTATTAATTGTGCCTAAAAATATTGGTCACATTTGACAAAAAAGTTAGTCGTATAATGAGTCAAGAGCGACTCGAAATGTAAGAATTAGTAAGTCAAATAATAACTCAAAACGTTCTAAAATGTGATAATTTCATAAAGTTCAGTTCATAAATAACCTAATTGAATCAAAAATTGACATGTTAAAAACCAAGATGAATTTTATCGATTCAATTTTGGTTTTCTTTCTTAAAAGTAAATCGATTGGTTCAATTTAAAATTGAATCGACTTAAAACTGAACCGTAAACAATCCTAAATTATAATTAGTTGGAGTTAAACTATCTGCTTAATACACGCGTCGTGTTAGACTTTTGATAAACAGCAGTAGACTAAGAGTTTATTTTCTAAAGGTTTTTTCTGTTCTTCTTCAAGATTTGCTTTACCGATTGACTAAGAGTTAGCTTAGCTGTTATGCTACCACAAAATAAAATAAAAATATTAAATTCAAAAACAAAACTTTTTTATTAAATAATATTATTATACAGAGGACGAAGATAGCGGGAATGAATTTACTATACTCCACTTCTCTAGAAAACGGTTTCTTTCAACGGCCACACCTTTTCTCTTTCCTCCCATTTTCCCAGGAAACAAACACAACGCTTATTCCCATCTATTCCTTTCCGAATCCTCCTCGGACTCTCCGTCTCCTCCAAACCGTCGCCGTTTCACATTCTTACATCTCATGTGATTATCTCTTACTCTTCTTTTCTCTAATCTGATTCTGTTTTTTATCTTAAAATAACTTTTATTCGGTTTTCTGATCCCAATTCGCCATGTTTTGTTCCTTGATCCCATCAGATTGGAGCAAAGATTTGATTCTCATTCAGGTTTGGGTTTTGAATTCATGTTGTAGTTCTTGTTTTTGGGTCATCGTATATTTTACCAGCAGAATATGATTTCTTGATTATTTGTAGGATTTGTGGGGAAAATTTTCGAGGTACCCAGATTGAGATACAGCAAGATCATTTATAATCTGTTGTTGCCGGAATGGATCAGTTCCGGCACGTCGGGGAGGCTCTGGGGAGCCTGAGGGCTCTCATGGTGATGAGAGACGATATACCCATAAACCAGAGGCAGTGCTGCCTCTTGCTCGAGATGTTCTCGCTCGCGTTCGACCTGATCTCGGAGGGGATCAGGTCGAACCTGAAACTCGAGGAGAAGAGCATAAAGTGGAAAGCGTTGGAGGGCCCGTTGAGGGAGATTTGTAGGGTATTCCGAGAAGGAGAGTCCTACGTGAGGCGGTGCACGGACGGCAAGGACTGGTGGGGGAAGGTGGTGACTTATCACCAGAACAAGGACTGTGTCGAGTTTCATGTTCATGACTTGCTGTGTTATTTCCCGACTGTGGTGGAGGCGATCGAGACTGCTGGGGAGATCTCGGGCCTGGATGAGGGCGAGATGGAGAGGAAGCGGGTTCTGCTGAGGAAGAAGTACGACAGGGAGTGGAACGACCCGAGGCTGTTTGGTTTGTATTTTGGGAGAGAGTATTTGGTGACGAGGGAGGTGTGCTACAGGCTGGAGGGTGCCTGGAGGGAGGACCGCTGGCTCCTCGTGGAGGCGCTGAGGGAAATGAAGAACCCGGAGATTCTTTCGAGGAACGAGTGCAGGCTCGCAGACGTTCTGATCAGAAAGCTGAATCAGAACCAGAACGGGTCGTCGGGGTTTAAGCTTCCCCCGAGCTCGGTGCTGCTGGGGTCGAAAGACTACGCAGTGAGGCGGAGACTGGGGAAAGGGAATCAATACAAGGAGATCAGTTGGTTGGGCGAGCAATTCGCCCTGAGGCAGTTCCACGGGGAGGCTGAGCCTCTGACTGGCGAGATCCGCGCCCTCTTGTCGCTCTCCCACCCAAACATCCTGCAGTGCCTCGTCGGGTTCCACGACGAGGACAAGAGCGAGTTCTACTTAGTCATGGAGCTGATGAACAAGAACATTTACAATCACATGAAGGAGCACTGCGGCGCGAGGAGGCAGCTCTTGTTCTCCATCCCCGTTGTGGTCGACATCCTGCTCCAGATCGCCAGGGGGATGGAGTACCTCCACGCCCACGAAATCTATCATGGGGATCTAAACCCTTCCACCGTGCTGCTAAAACCTCGCTACCTCACCGAAGGATACTTCCACGCGAAGGTAGCGGGTTTCGGCCTGCGAGGGTTAAACCCTGCAGAAGAAGACGGGGCGAACCAGAGCAGCAACGTTTGGCTCGCCCCCGAAGTCTTGGAGGAGAAAGAACAAAAGGAAAGCAAGAACAAAACTAATTTAAGATACTCTGAGAAAGCTGACGTGTATAGCTTCGGAATGCTCGTGTTCGACCTCCTAACCGGGAAGATCCCGTTTGAGGACGGGTACCTCCCCGGTGACAAGTCGTGCAAGAACATCAGGGCCGGGGGGAGACCCCTATTTCCCTTCACGACGCCAAAATACCTCGTGAACCTAACTAAAAAATGCTGGCATTCTGACCCGACTCAGCGCCCGAGCTTCTCCTCAATCTGCAGGATCCTGCGCTACACGAAAAGATTCATTGCGATGAACCCTCAGTCCGAAAACGGGCAGCCGCAGCTCCAAGTGCCGCCCGTCGAGTACCTTGATTTGGAGACGGGTTTTCTGAAGAAGGGCTTTGGGGATTTGAGGTCAGTGAGTCAAGTGCCGTTTCAGATGTTTTCGTATAGGGTATTGGAGAGAGCGAGGAATGGTGTGAGCGAGAATGATCGGGTGGATTTGGAGAATGGGAATGAGGATCCGACGGTTGAGGATAGCGATCTGAGATCGGTTTGTTCTGAGATTGAGGACAGGAGGATCTTTGCTGCTGGTGATACGAGGTCGGTGTGGTCCGAGGTGCCTGATAGCAGAGGTTTGTCGCTGGTCGGAGTTAAGGATTTGAGCATCGGAGACAAATCAGGTTAGTTCTTTACCTTAAAAATTCCAATTAGCTAACAATATTTGTTTATAAAGTTATGCAAGGAGCTTATGTTTGTTAGTTCTTCTTTCTTTTGCATTTGTCAAGCAAATTTTTGTTAAAATAGATGTAAAATACCATTATTCAATCAGTTCATGTGATCCAATGTTTTAAAAAAGTTAGGTGTTAGTCGGGTAGATAAGAGATCTAGAGACTAATTCGAATTAATTGGAGATTAGGTACTGCCCAACTAGTTGGAAATTTGTAGAACACTGACGTGACCACTCATTTTTCCCTTTTTAACTCAAACAAAAGTTAGGTATGACAATATGGTGGGTTTGGGGCAGGTTTAGTGATCCCCGATGGATTTGGAGAATTTTTGGCTCTCTCTCTATAGTTGGGTCGACAGGGGATTTGGGGACTAATTGGAATTAATATGATTAATCAAAAATTAATTAAGAACTAATTCGACTAGTTGGAAGTTTTTAGAATACTGACGTGATCACCCATTTTCCCAAAACGTTGGTTTCACCCTAACTAAAACAAAATTCATGGATAACAACATGGTGGGTTCGGACAGGTTTAGTGATCCCGTCATATTCGAAATTTTTTTGCTTCTCTACAGAATGATAATGTGACGAGTTCGAGACAAATTTAGTGATCTTTGTTCTTTACCCATATCAGATCGAGAACAACAGGTCCCCTGTCGACAACTTTTGTCATTCCTGATAAAAAAAAATTAAAAAATGGAACATTTAGAGGTATTCTCTTTTTTTTTCACTTCATTTTTATCGGTGTCATTAACAATATTGCCAAAATGGACCGTTGACAGAGGTTTTTTTGGCAAAATAAATGTAATTCGTAGATACATAACAAAATTGTTCTGATGGTCAAAACTTGTCGGAGAAAATGACAGAGATTCGGGAATTGTTAACTTCATCAGAGAGCTCCGATGCTACGAGCAAGAAGACGCACTTAACCTCTGTTCTTCCCGAAATCCCCGAAACCAAGTCATCCTCGCCTCGAAGCCCCTCGAAGAAATGCAGGTCTCCGAAGACCAAAGCGCTACAATCCAAGGACTCGAGTTCGGTCTCCTCGGTGTCCCCGAGGAAGAAGAGTTCGACCGACAGGCTCACGAGGTCGAGCAGCGATATGATTCCTAGGCCGTCTCACTCTGAGCCGCCGAGGAGGAAAGGACTGTCATTGTCAGCCTCGTCGAGCGCTCTTGACAATAGCGCCTTGGCGACCTTCAAGGAGCGAAGGGCTCGGCCCGAGCCCCAGACGAAGATGAAGAGGATGTTGTCGTTGAAGATGACTAAGAATGTCAAGGTCAGACAAGGGCAAGGTTAGTTAGTTTTTATTTATATTTTTAATTTTGTTCGAAAATAGTCTTGAGTTTTTCTTATTACCTTCTAAATTAGATTGAGGTTACATGTCTTTGTTCCTGTTTAATCCTAAAAATGTTCTTCCTATTTTTGTTCGAAATAGTGTTAAGTTTGTTTACATTTTTATTATGTTCACATTAAAAGTCTCCTACTTGTTCGATTAGTTCCTGATTAATTATATATAATTCTTGAATAATCATTTACTTTGATTTATTTTTCGATTCATCCTCGACCAGCGCCGACTGTTTTTACAGCACTGGTTCTGAATACTTTGTTACGTGTTTTTTGTCTTTCTATGTTTGTTCATTGTGTTCTTCATATTAGCTACAATATCTAGTGTATTTCCTCGATGATGCCCCAAAACGATAGGATCAAAAGTCAATGGATCTACCCGAATCCTGACTAGGACCTCTTAGGGATGACAAAAATTGGATGTTCCCGATTCAAAATGATAGAAAACGAGATAGGAGACATGAATCACTAAACCGTCCCGTTGCCATCCCCAGCCTATGGGGACTAATATGAGAATGAAACGGGGATTTTTAAGATACTGATTAGACTAAAACATTGTAGAAGATGTAACGATTTGAATTCAATGAACATGACTTGTCTGTGAAGCAACCACCGATTTAATCCCCGGCGATGCCCTAAATCCGTAATTGGATCAAAAGTCGTTGGATCGACCCAATCCCTGATTATGTATGAACTATTCGCTTTTTATGCAAAAATTTAATTCGAATGTAGGATTAGATTTAGTATTGTAGAAAAATGGTAGGCGTATGTAACATGTACAGACTAATCGAGAAATAATCAGACTAATTACAATTAATAGAGAATTGATTAGAGACTAATCGGGAATTTTTAGAACTCTCGAGAGATTTAGACCATTGCGGAAGATGCGATTATTAGAATTTTAAGTACAATTAGAAATTGTGTGTGCTGACATATTCTTATTACATGTTACAGATTCCTCAAAATCGTCATCATGGAACCCATGTGGTCGCAGTGTTAATAAAATTGGGAGAGACACAAAGTTGAACAAAGTTGCTTCTCCGAAGAAACGAGCAGTGTCTGGTTCTTTTGGCACATCCCAACAAGCAGAAACATCCTAAAAATATGCCAACAATTTTCCAGATTTTTTGGAACTGTTTTTGACATGTTATAAATATTGGGTTTTGGTTTGTTCGTAGGGAGTTTTTCATAGGTCGTGTCTTCCCATTTTTGTAGATGGATTTTACATTTCTTTTGATGACCCAATTTATATCGACTTGAAAAGTTGAAATAGTTCGTTATCATCTCAAGTTAAAAATGTTAAAAATGTAAACGAGTTGAATTGAGTTTGTATTTATGTCGTTGTTTGATTTAGCTCGAGAAGAAATATTTAAGATTGAATTTGGTTTGTACCATTTTCATAGTAGATATAATATATCCACTAAAAGTCCACATTTTTATCTTAAAAATAAAATAAAATTAAATGGGGATAATTCTAGTTAGTGAAATGTGTCTCATTAAGGATTACCGTTCTTAAGAGAGTTAAATTAAGAGATTAGAAAATATTATATTTTAAACTTTTTTTAAAAAAAAATTATGAAATAAATGATAGAAAGTTAATTTGAATATTATATATTTTTAAAAGCTTTTCCAGAAAATATTAAAAAATAAAAGAAAAAGAATTTTAACAACCATTATTTTTTAAAATAAAAAATTCAAATCAGTTTTTTATTATTCATTCCGTACAAAAATATTTTTTAATATTTTACTACATGGGTATTTTTGACATTTAGTAAAATTGAAAGTCAAACATTATTTTTCTCATATATTTTAACGACGTTAGAGTAAAATGATACAAACGAAAAAGTTTCCCTCAATAAATTTGACACTTAAAGTAATACATTATAGTAAATTGAAAAAGTGACATAACACGTCTCAATGAACTGCAATTATCTCAATTATGTAAATATACACAAGTTGGTTGCAAGCATAATAGATCTTAAGTAATTGTGCTTGAGCTTTAGCCCCTTCATTAAATGAGCTTAACTTTAAGTATGAATTTAGTCGAGCTTGAACTCAATATTTAGCAAGCCGAGTATGAGTTGTTCGTTACAGGTTTAGTTCATTTACATAAAAGATATTTGCATCGACAAATTTATATATATGATCGTAATGGAACAAATAACATAGTTACTTTCCAACTGAAAAAATATATCCGGTTTGTTTATTTTGAGTTCGAACGAGTTCAACTTGAAAATAAATAAACATTTAAACTCGAATTCAACTATACTCGTTATATATAGTTAAAATGATCTGATCTGGAACGATAGATTGTTTTATTTTATGCTTCCCATACCATTGTTTTGGCCAAATCGGCTAGATCGACTTGGTTGTCGGCAAAGACCGAAGACGGAAAAAGCAATAAGTGTACAAGAGGCCGGAGGGACATCTGGACACCTCCAACTTTAGGTCATCTTAAAATCAACATAGAGGGGGCTTCATATATCAGTCGTAACTTTTGGAGTGTGGGTCTTGTCTGTCGGGATGATAGGGGTAGAGTGCTTAACGCGTTCGTTAGAAAGTTTGCGGGGTTTCTCCAGCCAGTAGAGGCGGAGACTATAGCTCTACGGGAAGCGTTGTGGTGGACCGGGAGTTTGGGCCTCACCGATGTCACTATTAAAGCCGGTCCAATGTTTCAAGCAAAAAAAGGAAAACAAGCCCAATGGGCTTTTTATGATGTTTGTGTCTGGGCCCATCTCCGTCCTAAAAATTACCACAATGCCATCATCGCGTAGGTTATAGTCTTTCTTCTTATTCTTTCTCTTATAAAATCTCCCTCGAGTCTCAGAGGAGTCAAAATTTTCTCGGGAAAAAAAATCTCAGAGGATTTTTCTCACTAACCAACCATGGTTTTCAGAAGCGAAGGACACGGAGGTGAAGCTCCCGAGAGCGACGAGGGTCAAGAACAAGACTCCTGCTCCGGTTCAAATCACCGCCGAGCAGATCCTCCGAGAAGCTAGGGATCGCCAGGAGGCCGAGATCAGACCTCCGAAGCAGAAGATCACAGACTGGTCGGAGCTCGAAGGCTATCGATTGACGAAGAGGAAGGAGTTCGAGGACCTGATTCGCCGGGTTCGATGGAACATCAGCGTCTGGATCAAGTACGCACAGTGGGAGGAGTCTCAGAAGGAATTCGATCGGTCTGGGAGCGAGCTCTCGAGGTCGATTACAGGAACCACACTCTGTGGCTGAAATATGCAGAAGTGGAGATGAAGAACAAGTTTGTGAATCACGCGAGGAATGTGTGGGCTCGGGCGGTGACGTTGCTGCCGAGGGTTGATCAGCTGTGGTACAAGTACATTCACATGGAGGAGATGCTTGGGAACGCGGCGGGCGCGAGGCAGATATTCGAGAGGTGGATGAATTGGATGCCTGACCAGCAGGGGTGGCTCTCGTACATCAAGTTCGAGCTCAGGTACAACGAGGTGGAGCGGGCGAGAGGGATCTTCGAGAGGTTCGTGCAGTGCCACCCCAAGGTCGAGGCTTGGATTCGCTATGCGAAATTCCAGATGAAGAATGGCGAGGTTGGAAGGTGCATGAACATTTACGAGAGGGCGGTGGAGAAATTAGCCGATGACGAGGAGGCCGAGCTGTTGTTTGTGGCGTTTGCTGAGTTTGAGGAGAGGTGCAAGGAGGCCGAGAGGGCGAGGTGCATTTACAAGTTCGCGCTGGACCATATCCCGAAGGGCAGGGCCGAGGATTTGTATAGGAAGTTCATGGCGTTTGAGAAGCAGTACGGTGGTAGGGAAGGGATTGAGGATGCTATAGTTGGGAAGAGGAGGTTTCAGTATGAGGATGAGGTTAGGAAGAACCCGTCGAATTATGATTCGTGGTTTGATTATGTCCGGTTGGAGGAGAGCGTGGGGAGCAAGGCGAGGATTAGGGAGGTTTATGAGCGTGCGATTGCTAACGTGCCACCGGCGGAGGAGAAACGCTATTGGCAGCGTTATATCTAGCTTTGGTAAGTTAATCAGAAATAAATATCCCGTGCAAGAACTTTTCATCGAATACATATTATAACGTGTTTTGCTGTATTTTTGTGTAACTCAGGATTAATTATGCTTTATACGAGGAGCTTGAGGCAGGAGACATGGAACAGACACGGGATGTATATAGGTATACTTTCATTTGATAGTCAAAATATTAGATGGAATTGCTTGTATGGAGAAGGATTGTGGTATGAAATTTTAGTCATAACTTGCATAGGAGCTCTGATACTTGAATTATGAGATAGAAAATTATGTGCTCTCCGTGTGTATCAGTAGATAGCAACTAGAATTTTCCTAAATCGAAGTATGGAGCCTTTGTATGCTGTTTATGTTCCTATTTGGACTAATAAGAAAATATAGAGAGAGATTATGATTAGGATCAAATATCTAATGTCATTGTTTACTCTACTGAACCTATTTGGTCCTTGATCTTTGAGTAAGTTACATGGAATTCTCCATGACAGCTTCCATAGAAGTGTTTTGATAGGTCATAGGTGATCTGCTAAGTAACAAGTATTAACCTCACATGGTGTGTATCATGATCTTGAATTTTATTTTGGGATGCAATTGATTTATTTCTCGGTATTTGTAATTATAGTTTATGGGATGTATGGATCAAAGTTGTATCCCACCAGGTAATTGAGAGTAGAATTATTTTGATTCAGCACGGGGAAGTCAGTGGTGCCATTGCATTTTATGGATTTAGTTTATAAATGTGAACTTAGAGGTCACATAATTGTAGGATACCAAATAGGTCACATAATGATTTTCCTGAATCATGAAGACAAGTTGGGGATGTACTTTGTGTCATGTACTGAAACATCCTCTTAGTTTTCTCATAGTTTTTGTAGTGTTCCCTTGCCATGGGGATTTGATATCTCGGACGGGTTTGCATTTTCTTGTATTGATTAGTTGAATTTGACCTTTAATAACTGGCCTGTCGGCCTGTCGTGGAGACTGAACTCATATGGTGCACCTTGCACCTCTAAATTTGATCTATAGATATCCAATAGCAATATTTATTCTATATTCATTAAAGTTTGGCTTTTCTCTCTATTTGTGGCAAACAAGAAATTTTCTAATGCAACATGATTAAAATACAGTTGCTAGGCAGCTGAGACTACAGTAATTATAAACTATAGGAATTGAGATGTGATCCATGATGGCCATGAATTAGATCGTTAAAGTTAACAGAAAAACGACCATGAGTTAGGGGGGGGGGGTGATGAATTGTGTTAATGAAAAAATGAACCTTTAAATGTAAAACTTCATATTTTCATGTCAACATTTGCAAAATTAGAAAAAGAACCAAATTTCTGTTCTTAACTGATATACCAATGCATATTATTTCTTGGTTCTTAGAGCACACTTATTTCATTAGTTTATTAGAAATTTTTGATGAAGTGATAATGTAATAAATTGTGGTTGCTTAAGTTACTAGAGCTTGGCTGTTCACAATCAGCTTTGTTATCTTGTTTTTTTTGTGCTTTCCTACAAATTATCTTCCTGTTGTGGAAGTATTTCTTTTTGAACTCTTAAATAATTTTCTCATCAACTTTGATTTTTCAGGGAGTGCCTGAAGCTAATTCCTCATGAAAAATTCTCATTTGCAAAAGTTTGGCTCTTGGCTGCCCAATTTGAAATTAGGCAGTTGAATCTCAAGGGTGCGCGCCAAACTTTAGGGAATGCCATTGGGAAAGCTCCCAAAGACAAGGTAACTTTCTCGCTAATTCCATAACATAGATTTATGTGTTAACATTTGTTTTTTCTGAGCTTTTCTAACTATTTCTGATAAACATATATTTAAGAAGTACATTGAAATTGAACTACAACTCGGGAATATGGATCGATGCCGGAAATTGTATGAGAAATATTTGGAGTGGTCTCCAGAAAATTGCTATGCATGGAGCAAGTATGCTGAACTGGAGATATCTTTATGTGAAACTGAACGTGCAAGATCTATTTTCGAGCTCGCAATTTCTCAACCTGCATTGGACATGCCTGAGGCGTTGTGGAAGGTAATATATATACTTCCCTTATTTTAGTTTATTACATATAACATTTTTAAGGTTTACCCTCAATACACACTTCACAATCAACCTACAATCCTATATTTTTATTCTGAAGTTTGTTCATGTCAGCATTATTTGCTAATGAAAGAAACAGATCCTGAAGTGCCAAATTTTGGATTTTCTCTAGAAAATCATCGTCAACTTATTCAGTTATTTACATCTCGTTATTTTTATATTTGCAAATGACCCTTCTCGTGTAGAAAATT
>JAYMTP010004934.1:0-14131 GCA_036897365.1 Geranium brycei
CGAACTGGGTAACCATATCGTGTGTTATTTATGTTTCTGTTCTGTATGTTTTTAAACCTGTGCATCCGCAAGTGTCTATAACAACGTCTTAAACATCATGATAGACATCTTGCGACTAACCAGAATTTTCAATTTAGAGAAATGATATTGGATGACCCATCATGAGCATGCGAAATAGATTGAATCATGAGCATTGCTCATTGTCGCACTATTAGAGAATCCTTAGACTTTCGAGTCTCCATTGATTCCTATATAGCCCCTTTCTCAATTTGACATATTCATCTACTTCGTCTGTGACTAGATGATGAAATGATATGATTACCTGTGTGACGGGTTGTATGAGAGATATAAGTGACGGTCAAGGAATTTGTCCCTCGCATAATTTATGGGAAGATATTTTGTTTAAGGCCTCTTGATGAGTGTGACCGAGAGGAAATGTATGGCTATACTAAGAGAATTGATAAAGTGTTATCATTCTCGGTCAACTAAAGATTAAGAAACAGGATTGAATATATAAGGATGACGGTTCTATGCCTTATGTTCAATCATGATATCTAGAGACAAAGAGATCATGATAATTACAACAAAAGGTTAAGTCGAATCATGATATCTAGAGACAAAGTTTATCATAATGATATGCTAGAGGCCACTTATGATGAATGGGCGAAATTGAGATTTCGGGCCATTGCCAATATTTCATGAGCCTACAGTATCACACACAAAGAGCAAGTCCGAAGCGATATGGGCTTTTGAAGCCCATAATGAATAACTGAAAATAGGTATATTTATTATATTGGAAATATAATACATATGAGTGATACTTTCAAATTAGAAATTCGAATAATAAAAGGAGAATATTTCGTATTATAAATTCGAAATAAAATAAGGAAATTACGAATTGAGATTTGTAATTAAAAGGGGAATTTTGATTTAGGAAATTTGAAATTAATAGGGATTTTTGAATTGGGAATTCGAAAGTAAAGGTAATATTTTATGATTGGGGAGAAGAAACCCTAGGAAAAAATATTGGATACATATATATAGGAGATATCAGCTACAAACCAAAAAAAACGTCAAAACTGTAGAACATGTAGTGCAATGTTGTAAAACCATGTAGAACATGCAGTGCAATATTGTAGAACATGCTGGACCTTGCCACGTGTCGCACGATGAGATAACGCGCCTCAGATCCGACGGTTCTACATGAGTTTTGACATTTTTGGGGGTTTTCACTAAAATTATTCAGAGCCGTCAGCCGAAGAGTCGACTGGACAGAGAAGAGGAGTTCAATCATAGCAGGTTGTCTCCTTTGCGCTTCGATCAAGACTAGTTCGTGTGGATACTGGTAGAGAGCGGATCCCATTGGAGACGCTTGATTCGCGTGGAACCTATAAAGCAGTTGCGAGTAACCTGCAGAGCATTCGCATGGAATCTGAAAGCCGAAAACTACAAGAGGTAGATAATTCAATCTATCTCTCTCTATTAATCTGAAATTGCATGGATTCTTGTGACAAAAATGTGGTTAATTATTGCTTCTACTGTGTATGAGATCCCACGTTTTTCAACATTGGTATCAGAGTCACTTGCAATTTAGGTTAATCAAAATATGCATGTTTATATGTGATATATGATGCATGTTTGATTGAATTGATTTTAGTATATGCATGATTTGGAGTAATCGATTTGCATGTTTTATTGAATTCAAATTCAATATACATATATATATGGGAGATATCAGCTACAAACAAAAAAAACGTCCAAACTGTAGAACATGTAGTGCAATGTTGTAGAACATTCTGGACCTGTGCAAAATTGATGTCATGTAGAACATGTAGTGCAATGTTGTAAAACATGATGGACCTTTCCACATGCTGCACGTTGAGACAACGCGAATCTCAGATCCGACGGTTCCACATGGTTTGGAGGTTTGGACATTCTACATGGGTTTGTAGCCGAGTGTGCCTATATATATATATATATATATGTTCGACTTATATATATGTATGATCATGGTTTGGTATTAAAGAGTTTATATACATCAGATTTTAAACATATTCTTCTCTGATTAGGGTTTTACTTTCGAATCTGTAAATATGTAATCGTTACATATTGATTTGATTCAGAAATTGATGGCTTATTCCGATCTGCTCGGAACAGAATCGAAACCCTACAATCAATTTTGAAATTGATTTCGGGTAAGGATTTTTCGCTATTTGGTTCGACCATATAAGGCCAGGGGTGACGCCCCTAGGACCCCGCTTTAAACCCGGCTCCTGGATCCCGATGAACACTGATCATAATTTTGTTAATAAATTGGATTTAATGATTATTATGTAATTCATTGAATGATAACATGTTGATGTTATTCAGTGTATGGAATGAATGTCATTGCATGGTGCACAACATAGCTCATTAAGACCATTGTGAATGTATATGATTTTATTATTTTAATTTCAAGGGATGTAATTAATTTTGCGACCTGCGTGTTGCTATTGAGTTTTGGATATGTAATTAAATACAGCATGTGTGTCGTTTATTTCATTGTAATTATTCACATGGTATTTACTAGAGCAATGTGAGAGGCCGACAACGGTGGTCTTATTGGTGACTAGAGATGGGGTAGACATCGTCGTGGTTGGAGACTCGTTGGTGGTATGCGAAGGAGTGTGCTCTTGGCGCCAACTGTTCTTCACCCTTAGATTACCCTTTGATCTTCATATCGTTCTTATGAAGATCAACTTAGATAGGAGCTATGTTATGCACGTTTACTTAATGCTTATATGATATGCATGTGATGAATGATAGACTTATTTGCATGTGATGAATGATAGGCTTATATGCATGTTAAACTTAGTTTAATATATGCATGATAAAATGTCTTTAATAACATATTATTGCATATGATGCAAGGAATTGTTCTTAAAGAGAGTATTGTATAGGATACAGTTATTAATCAAACACGACCAAAACACTTAATATTAAGTCTTGAGAGATACCTCTCAAAATATTCAACACTCATACTCGCTTTCGTTGCTATGGATGGGTACGCCCAAGCGTAGTGTTCATAGACATGTGAGCTAACAGAGATGGATAATGGTACTATCCATAGTTGAATTTGGTTTTACTTATCTAGGACCAAAATAGTGTTTTGGACCTAGGGTATCAGAAAGAATGTGTCGGTATATATGATATACATATTCTATCCAAGAGTTACATGCATATGTAATTGGAAAGAGTTCTTACCTACATAGGTACATTTTGGGTGATGGGCCCAAGTCCACTTCAAGTGTGGTGAATTATGGATCTTGGTTAAGATTCAATAATTGAATCTTATGGTTCGTGTTTGTAAAATATTAAGATCTTCGAAACTATAGTTTATTAATACTATATATATTATTGTTGTAGATAATGGCTGCAAATCAAACACCTACTATGTCATTGAGGTCTATCCTTGAGAAAGAGAAACATAATGGCGTGAATTTTCTGGAATGGTACAAAAATCTGAGAATTGTTCTTAGGCAAGAAAGGAAGGAATCTATTGATGTGGGTTGCATAGAGTTTAATCTCCAAAAGCAACTGATGAACATGGATCCAAATATAATTATTGGTCATCTCAAGGAAATGTTCCAAGAGAAGGGAAGGATCGAAAGATTCAACACAATCAGAGATTTGCTTTCCTGCAAAATGTCAGCAGGGAATTCCGTGAGTCCTCATGTCCTAAAGATGAAGGGTCATCTTGAGCATCTGGAAAGACTCGGTCTAAACACCCCATAAAAGTTGGTTGCAGGCATTGTCCTCCAATCGCTGCCTGCTATGTATGATGGGTTCGTCATGAACTACAATATGCATAACATAGACAAGACCGTCTCAGAGCTGCATGGGATGCTTCAAACTGCTGAGAAGATCATCAAGAGTAAGACTAAGGATGTTCTGATGGTCAACAAAGGGATAACCTTCAAGAAATCTGGAGCATAGAAGGGAAAGTCTTCCCTCAAGCATGTTGAAGGTAAATGCAAGGCTGTTATGGTCTACAAGGCCAGGCTTAAATTCAAAAGGTTTGAATCTAAGCAAAAGAATGCAGTTTGCTTTCATTGGAATGAGGTTGGTCATTGGAGAATGAACTGTAAGAAATACCTAGATAAGTCGAAGAAGAATGGTGGACTGTCCACATCTTCAGGTATTTATGTTACTAAGATTAATATTTCTACTTTAGATTCCTGTGTATTGGATACTAAATCTAAATCTCACATTTGTACAAATGTGCAGGGTCTCAAAAGTAGAAGAAATTTGACCAAGCTAGAGGTGGACCTAGGAGTGGGCAATGAAACAAGAGTCATTACAAGTAGGGGTGTAAACGAGCCGAATCGAGTCTCATTTTGGCAGGGCTCAGCTCGGCTCGTGAAAAAAATATTCAGCTCGAGCTCGGCTCAGGCTCGAACGAGTTTATGTAACTAATCTCAAGTTCGGCTCGATTCGGTTCGTTTAAATTACAATACAAATTTTCATTAAAAATTAAATAAATAATAAATAATTCATTAATTAATAAATGATCCAACTAGAAATTGGCTCGACATGATTCGGCTTGTTTAATTCTGATATAAATATTTATAAAAATTTTAAATATATATTAATATAAATATAAATATTAAACGAGCCGGCTCGCGAGCCTATCGAGTCTTAAAAGGTTAGGCTCGGGCTCGACTCGTTTATTAAATGAGCCCAATATTGAGCTCGAATTCGGCTCCCGGTCGATTATAACGAGCTCAAATCGAATATTTAACGAGTCGAGCTCGACTCGTTTACAGCCCTAATTACAGCTGTTGTAGGGATCATCGAATTACTTTTACCCACTGGGCTTATTTTTGCACTTAATAATTGTTTTTATGTACCTACTTTTCGTATGAATATTATTTCGGTTTCTTCTTTGGACAAGGAAGGATTTGAATTTTCTATTCATAATAGTAATTACATTATCTATCAAAATAACATTTATTATGGAAGTTCTCAAAGGATTAGTGGTATCTATGCACTGCAATGGAAGACACTAATAAAAGGTCAATATTTAACATAAATGCGAAAAGGTTTAAATCTGACGATTTGAACGAAACTCTTCTCTGGCATTGTCGTTTGGGCCATATAAATGAGAAAAACATATCAAAGCTTCACAAATGTGGACTTTTGAATTAATTTGATTTTGAATCAATTGACACATGTGAATCTTGTTTAATGGGTAAGATGACAAAGGTGTCTTTCACATAAAAAAGGTGAAACGGGGATTGACTTATTGGGCCTAATACATTCAGATGTAAATGCACCATTAGGCTCTGTTGCTAGAAGAGGATTTCAGCATTTCATTATCTTTACTAATGATTTCAGTAGATTTGATTATGTTTACTTGATGAAACGCAAATTTGAAGCCTTTGAAAAGTTCAAAGAATTCAAGAATGAAGTACAGAATCAACTTGGGAAAGATATTAAAGCACTTAAATCTGATCAAGGAGCCGAATATCTAACCCAAGATTTTATCAATCATCTAGGAGATTGTGGACTCATTTCTCAATGGACTCCTCCTAGTGCGCCACAATTGAATGGTGTATCGGAACGGAGGAATCGAACCATATTAGATATGGTTTGATCAATGATAAGTCAAACCAATCTTACAATCTCATTTTGGGAATATGCTTTAGAAACAACTGTGTTCTTATTGAACAGGGCTCCAACAAAGGCATTGGAAAGTACGCCATATGAGATATGGACTTGGAAACATCCCACGTTGTATTTCCTTAAGATTTGGGGATGCGAGGCTAATGTGAAGCGTCTTAGTTCAGACAAACTAGCACCAAAATCTGACAAATGTCTTTTTATAGGTTATCCTAAAGAAACAAGAGGATACTACTTCTACAAACGGGATGAGAACAAAGTGTTTGTTGCTAGGACCGGTGTATTTTTGGAAAAAGAGTTTGTTTACAAAAGAAGTAGTGGGAGTGTTGTACATCTTGAAGAAGTTCAAGAAAACCGAAGTACATTACAACCTGAAGAAATTTAGGAACCCCACACATACATTGTAGAAGATGTGGAACCTAAGCTGAATGAAGAGATAATTCAAGTTCCTAAAGAAATACCACAAGGTCTGAGGAGGTCTGATAGAACACGTCAAACACTTGTAAGATACAGATTCCTGGTATCTGACAATAATGACGTCATAGTTGTGGATCAAGATGATCCAACAACCAATCAAGAGGCCATGAACAGTTCTGACTCTGAAAAATGGCTATAGACCATAAATGAGGAAACACAAATCATGCACGATAGTCAAGTTTGGTACTTGGTTGACCCAACCGATGGTATAAAAACCATTGGTTGTAAGTGGATATTCAAGGGGAAGACAGATATGAATGGCAATCCGAAAACCTACAAAGCGCGACTGGTTGCGAAAGGTTTCAAACAAAGTCATGGTGTAGACTATGACGAAACTTTCTCTCCAGTTGCAATACTTAAATCAATTCGGATTCTTCTTGCTATAGCAGCATATTATAACTATGAGATATGGCAAATGGATATCAAAACAGTGTTTCTTAACAAAAACTTGATTAAGGATGTGTACATCATGACACATCCATAAGGTTTTGTCAATCCTAAGAATCCTTGAAGGGTTTGTAAGCTTCAGAGATCCATATACGGATTAAAGAAAATTTCTCTGAGTTGGAATCTTCATTTTGATTAAACAATAAAAGAGTTTAGTTTCATTAAGAACGAATATGAGCCTTGTATATACAAGAATGCTAGTGGGAGTGCAATTGTCTTCCTAGAGCTGTATGTAGATAACATATTGTTAATTGGAAACGTCATCCCAACCCTGCAAAACGTTAAGGCATGGTGGAGGAAATGTTTCTCAATGAAAGAGTTAGGTGATCCTACATATATATTGGGCATCAAAATCTTTAGGGATAGCTATAAAAGAATCGCGGGCCTAAGTAAAAGCACTTACATAGACAAAGTATTGAAAAGGTTGAAAAGTCACGATTTCAAGAAAGGGTTCTTGCCCATGCAACATGGCATAAAACTCAGCAGGACTTAGTGTCATAAGACACGAGATGGGCTGGACAAGTTGAATGTGATCCCATATGCTTTAACCATTGGATCGATCATGTATGTGATGTTTTGCACGAGATATGATGTGTCTTATGCCTTGAGTTGTACCAGTAAATACTAGTCTAATCCTGGTGAAGAACATTGGACAGTAATCAAAACCATCCTTAAATACTTGAGAAGAACAAAGGATGCATTTCTGCTGTATGGGGGACTAGATGAAGAGCTAGTTGTAAATGGTTACGCCGATGCTAGCTTCCAAACTGACACATATGATTTCAAATTACAGTCTGAATATGTGTTTGTTTTGAATTGTGGTGCTTTTAGCTGGAAGAGCTCTAAGTAAGGGATTGTTGCTGATTCTACAACGAAAGCTGAGTATATAGCTGCATCAGAAGCGGCTATGTAGGTTGTGTGGATTAAGAAGTTCTTGGTTGGGTTAGACGTAATCCCAAACTTGTTGTGTGATAACACTGGATCTATAGCACAAGTTAAGCAGCTAAGATCACATCAAAGATCTAAACATATACTCAGAAGTTACAATCTCATTAGAGAGATTATTGAGAAAGGTGATGTGAAGATCTGCAAGATTGTTATAGATGATAACACAAGCGATCCATTGACTAAATCTCTCCCGCAACCGAAACATGAGAGTCATGTGAGATCAATGGGATTAAAATTTAATGTAGATTGGTCCTAGTGTAAGTGGAAGACTGTAGAAAATATGCACTAGGTCAATCATATTCATCATTGTATTAACATCATCGTTATTAGCAAAACGACACTTTTATTATCATGGTGTTGTGATAATAAGTTGAGTATTAATTTCGTCTGAGGTCATCGAGTGTGTCATAGTAGAACCTTAGACTATACTGAAAGTTATACTCAACGGTTCCTGGTCAACGCATTCTTGCGACCAGTATGAGGTTGGCTGATGATCCTGTTTTACTGATCATGGGTAGTGGTTACCAAGTCAAATCATAGATGTCATTTAGAGAAATGATATTGGACGACCCGTCCTGAGCATGCGACATAAATTAGGATTTTCTATTAGTATTATATTTCCTAGTTTAGTTATTTCCTATTGTTCAATATATAAAGGAATCATCTATTGTAATTCTTAATCAAGTTATTTCATAATAATACCAATATATTTTGAAATGGACTAATTCCATGTCAGTACCCCAAATTTGCCACATTTTCAAATCAGTACACCAAGTTTGAAAAGTTTTTTGCCAGTACCCCAAGTTCAATTACGTTGCACTTAAGGTAACAGATGTTAAATCTAACATAATTTGTATGTGAAAAGTCCAAAATGCCCCTAATACTTATGATTTGAAATCTGACCGGTCTGACCAGTTCAAATCCAGTCAAACAGGTTCAATTTGACCGGTTTAATTATTAATAATTACTAATATTGTAATTATTATTAATAATAATATAAAATTTAATTATTATTAATAATTAATATCATATTGAAACTTTTGAATGGAATAACTCTCTCATACAACCTTCGTTTCGGGCTCATAAAATATCAAATCGAAGAGAATCGGAAGATAAACAATTTTAATTATTGTTTTTTTATTTTATATTTTAATGGGCTCGAAATATTGTGCCTAACTCATAATTTTGTAAATGGGCTCAATTTTTAGACCCATAGGGTGAGTTGGGTTGTACCCGACTCACCCGACACCCTCTCGAGTTGAGTCTTGGGTCCGATTTTCTAGACCCGAGACTTGTCTGGTGAACCCAAACTCGGTAGAGTCTACTCAACCTGACCCAATGAACACCCCTAGTTGTAGCGATAGAAAAGTTGAAGGAGGAGTTGGTTCAGTGTAGGTATTCGCAAGCTCGAGCTTTAACGGTGTATTTTTCACCGGCGAAGGACGATTCCGACGGGAAGAGGGATTGGATGAGCTCGACCCAACTCCAGGGAAGCGAAATCAGCGAACGAGGATCAAACCCGGAGTAAAATTTGGTTATTTTATTGTTAATTTCAATTTTTAAAAATCGATTTTTAAATTTAATTAGGGGTTATTTGGGTTTTTTGTCGTAGAGGAGTGAAAAAGATGACTAGTCGGAAAAATAGAATTTGCAGTGTTCGGAGATGACAAGGGGGTGTCGTAGGTTGTTTCTTGTCTCTTTCTTGAAATTTCGACGCCGGAACCGGTCACGTGCGACTAGAAATCGAGAGTCGGTGGTTTTCCCTGGTCCTCAAACCACTCTCCCCTCCGTCTTGTCTCCGATAACCCCCTCCATGTGGTCTGCAACTCCGACAACTCGACGATCATCCTTCGACCATGGAGCCTTTTTCTTTCATTTTTTGTTTTTTTTTTTGTTTTTTTTCTACCCAGGTTAATTTTAATATTTTAGTGTTAGGTTGTCCCAAACTTATAGTTAAGCTAAAAAAAGAGAAAGAAAAAGTTAAAGTATAAAAATGTGAAACATGTATAGTTAGGTGTAGTAAACTTTCTTTTTCCTTTATTTTTATTCTTTTGCATGGAATTTTATTGTAAATTTTGTCGAATTTTTTGTTGCTTGAGATATTTGCTGTGTAATTTTTAAAGATTATCTATAGGATGAAATGATAACATGTCTCACAAAGATATCTCTCTAATAACTCAAGTTTAGTTCTCATGATTATGTTTATTTTGGTCGTGAACATTATCCTAAGGTCTGCAAGAGTTTCTAGAGGATTTCTCCCCTTCTCTATGGCGAACATATCCCTCTCTCACATACTTTTTTTATCAACTTATCTCTCACATACATGATTTTTTTTATATTTAAGAGTAACTCGCTTACTCCGCTCAAAACTCAATATTTTCGATACATAAAGATCATTAAAAGCTTAAATGATTAACTTATTCTACGTATGTCATTGTTTACTCCATATTACTAGAACCGGAGATCTTCACAATAACCTCACACAGTCTATACAATCAGGTTATCTATTTGAACAACGATCTTAGGATCTATAGTTAACATGATTAAGTTTCATTTGTCTCGACTTTATAATTTCATATGCTTAAATCTCATTTTCTTAGATGCATTCTCAACTTGGTCTCTATCTAACTAGTTGATTATGTGCTCCACATTTAGACGTAATATAGTCAACACTCGTAACTCCATAGTTGAGATGTTGAACAACCTTAAATCTTCGACATATATGTGTAGACGTACTATTATACTATATTATTGTCTCTTGAAAAATATCCTCCATTTGAACATTTAAATCTAAACAAGAGAACTCCGCGATTTAACATTGCACTTACAAGTAATAAAATACGTTAACCTTCAAACCTTCAAACTCAGTCCTTCCATATATAACACTGAGCCCTGAACCCGCCAAGGAGCGAAAAGGGTCAATTACTGGCCAAGCTCAAGTGTGTTATTAAAATCTGTTAAAGTTATACCATAAAATAATTCGACGTTAGTAGTATATTGAATTACTAAGCTTACTCGGCAACAAGGCCTGATAGTGAAAAGCAGACTCAGCAAACCAAATCCTAATATATTTTGCATGATTGAAGAAACTAAACCGACTTCATTAGACTTTTGCATAAGTTGTACATCAAAACTTACGCATCCTCTCCAAATACGGGGACACTCCTAAAAATAAACAAATGTGAATAGAAAGATTGTCTGAAATCAAAGAGAACATACTTAAATAACTAGTAGAGTCCTAGAACAGCTAGACGCAAGTTGTGGGGGTTTTTGCTGCCCCAATTAAGGGAAGTAGGTTTCCTAGCAGAACTTCCAATGGTTGTTGCAGTTAACACAAGTTACATAGGTTGTCATAGGTTCATCTGCACTCCTGGTCTGCATCTGATAATAAGTAGTTTTACGCTGACCACAACGGCCACATTTGAACTGATCAGTGGTGGCTTTTGGGGCCCCGCCACGCTCACATTCAAACATAGCTTTCTTCTTAATCTGATCAATCTCTTCTTTCCTCTGGTCGCTAGCCATATCTTCTGGACTCATGGTGATGAGCATCTCAGGCTTGATGTAACCCAGAAGAACTCTTCTCCTAAAGTCCGGGTTCTTTTGATCCTTGAGGTTGAACAATATAGATCTGTACTTTGATTTCTGGCTTCCATTGGACTTACCCAACTTTTCAAACATCACAGATTCTACTGAGACAGCAACACGTATTGGGTCACAGGCATTTACTTCATCTTTAAGGGTCTCGTCAGCCTCACTATGAACTTTGGAAAAGGCCTCACAGAGAAGCTCCCTAAATTTGTCACGTGTGGCATCATTACATTTGACCATAGCACTGAGCTTTGGGGTAGTTGGTGCCTGTGATGGTTTCTTCATGCCAGAAGCTGTTGGCTTCTCTTCCCTGTATATCTTTTCAACCTTCACCATCTCACTCTTGTCACTTTTCTCAGACTTGAAAGCATCTGCACCTTTTCTTTCGACTTTCACAGTTTCTGACCTTCCAGAAATTCCAGATTTTATTGAATCGCCGTTACTAGTTTTCTCAATCTTGAAAGTTTCAACATTTGAAACCTTCACAGTGCTTGCTTTCTTAAGCTTCTCAACTTTAACAGTCTCTGACTTTGAAACCTCAGTCTTTACAGAGCAGTTACTGTCTGGGCTGCCATTATTCTGAATCCTCTTTGTCTCATCGATGACAACTTTTTTCCACACCTGAAGCAAGTCGACTGCCATAGTCTGGATCTTCTCCCTGGGGTGTTTAGTGAGTTGTCTGAGCTGCCTCCCAACCTGAACAAAATCATTGAATCAGTAACCATATCAGGAAGAATTCTTTATTAGTAAAAGTGAGCAATATGCACTCACTAATACATAAACATACACCCCATGACTCCTAAAATAAATGTGCTTGAACAGTACTCAAACTATTAAGTTTATCATCACACCTTCTAACAGCTTGACAGAAAGGAACAAGTGGGGCAAGAATCAGACAGTTGAATTAATTTGCAAAATTCAATCCCTATGCCTAAAACTGAAGTCCAAATCTTCTCCTCAATAAATAAATGATGAGGTTCATAAAATAACATCTTGCATCTAACTCGACAACTTAATTAGTCAATAATTACAGAAATGGTCAACATATTATTGATAATATATAAACAGCCCAAGACAGAACAGCTTTGAGAGGGCATAGATGGACCAAAAGTGGCATGCTTGAAACCAGCAAAATTTTATAATCAAACAGAGACAAAGATAATACAGACTCGCAATATCCCCTATTATTCTCCTTTCTCCACAAGAAGTTAATGTTGACAACGTATAAAACTACCCAAGCCTCGCCATTATATCCCAAAGAGAAGTATAGCTCACTAAGAAGCAAATATAACGTCCCACGTCCATATGGGTATAACAGACTAAAGTGCAAACACCTACTTGACATCTCCACACAATTCAGATTAAACCTGCCCAATAATCAAAAAGTGGGAAAAGCTCCTTGGACATTTGAAGCAAAAATTTATCCCTCAATAAAAGTAGAGAAGAGAGAAATCCTATGACTAAAAAATGAGATATTGGGCACCCAGAGAAAAGAATGAATAATATGGACCGAACCTTGCTACTTGGGTAATATTGGAGGAAAAATGCACATATTACAGCACCTCATGTGCCTAAGACTAACACATATTACCGCCTCGGTTACATCATGATATCTCTCTCCTGGCTTAAATGGTCAGTACTTGAGTGAACATCGGATGCAGAATTGCTAGCATGAACATCAACTATAGCATGTATTGAACCTACTCATTGCTAAAAAACTAAGCATCTCCAATCAACCAAGCATACTAACTAGTAAGACCTCTTGAAGTCACAATAGCCAACCTTCACGTGCAACTCCCATCCCGCTTAAGAACCATTCAATTTTGCATCTGATTATATACCCATGGTGGTTTCAAGGCATCATGGTCCACAAGGTATTTACCCCCACACAAAAGAGAAACCTTAGATTACTTTTAAGTTGACAATAACTAACGGCAATTCAATTATCAACTTCTGCAACGAATGTGTATAGTAAAAGCAATACCAAAGAACAGTAATTGCCACATATTATATTCAGACAAGTAATGATTTTGATCATTACAACAGATAATAAAACAAAAAGATAAGCCCTTTATTTCATTGAAGATAAAAACTACATACAAGTTCTTTGAATTACTACCAAAGTGACTCATAGAGGCTTTTTTTGCGGCAAAAAGGAAAGATGAAACGATTCCTTGCTTGCACAAACATATATACTTTTCAGCTAAAATTCACAAAGAAATAAGACTAATAGGAAAACCTAATTGACAATAGCATAACTTTAAATACAATCACAGGATGGATTAGAATCAAAATCTTTGGTGACAAACCTGAGTAGAGACAAGAGCGTCTTTGGTGACCGGAAAATTCTTGAGGTGCTTCAATGCGTCAATGCAGCGAGCGACCTCTGACGATGCTCCTTCAAAGGCTGCCGCATCCGCAGCTTTCTTTGCGGCCTCGAACAGCCCCACCAACTCTTTCTCCATGATTCTCCAGACCTAATTGCAACCTTGAAAACGCCCAAATTAGAATTCAATACAAGAAATCGATTAAAAACAACAGATCTTCAAGAAACAGAACATACAAGAGAGATCTTCCAAGACTCAGCTCTGGAGCTTTTCTCGCGGCGTCGATAGGGCTTTCTTGGCTGTGGTTGTTAACGATGTCGCCCCCGAGACTGGTGAAAGAGGTTGAAGGAAAACGAAGACAATTATATAAAATAAAATTGGAGAGTTGGGTCATCGACGGTTGTAATTGCATCCATCGGGCGATCACTGTTGATTGCAGGCAGGTAGATTTTGTCGTCTATTTTTGGGCTTTTCTTTTTCTAAACGGTATGGGCTTTTCCGCATCTAGAAACTTCCTTCAAACAGGTTGGTACTTGCAATAATAGCCCAAATTTTACTAGGGGCATATCCGGAATTTCAGAACAAGCCGTCGCTAATTCCTAGGTAGGGGTGTCCATATCCGGTTAACCGGCACCGGAAGGAAGATTGAGTAACCGAACCGGTCACGTCCGGTTTCCAAA
>JAYMTP010004935.1:0-14126 GCA_036897365.1 Geranium brycei
TTTTAATCTGTGCTACTTCCAAGTGTCTGTCACGAAGTCACAGACATAGTGACAGACATTGTGCCACATCGGAATTTCACATTACATGCACTACATGTAGAGAAAAAAAAAGGAAGAATTACGCATTTACATTTAAGTACTACATGAACCACTCACTTCATCTACTAGAGAACAAATAATTCTTATATAAGGTAAACTCAAAGGAATTAGAGGTTAGATGCCGAAACTGCCTCATAAGTTCCATTTCTGTGCAATAATTTTCTTTCCACGGGTTTGTATGCTATCCAATATCTTTAAATATATAGGTCTAGATTCAGAAAAGGTACGCTACTATAGCTTTTACTTATCTCAACGAAAAGCTAGATCCCTAGTAGTTAGAAAGTGCAGCTACCTTTGTCATTGTAATTCCCAACAATGTTTCATGCAACTTAGAAGTACTGAGAACTTGTGGCAAAAACATCTCAAACAAAGTATTACACCTAACATATGAGAAAAAGACTTCAAAAGGCATCAAGTGCTTGAGCATGCAAGATGAGACATGAAGGGATTAAAGAAGGCACCCTCATATGCTTCCTATATTTACTACTCCAGATCAATTACAACTGATCAAGTCGTGGAAGTCAAGGAACAAAAAACAAGAGTAATGACACATTAAAATCAACTCACAAGACCAACAAATTTACATATAGCTAAATTTGAAAAGTAGAACTCCAAATGCTCAATTTGATTACCAAAGAGAACTGAAAAGGGAACAGAGCAGTCCATATTAACCTTAAGGTTCTTACTGACTAGGAGTCCAAGAGAAAAAGTAGTATCACCACAGAACCAAATCTAATTTGACAGTCTTTCTATAGGATGGTGTTTTCCTTTCGGAAGTGGAAATACATTATGTTGCAATGGGTGAACCAGTCTTCTGTGGTTTCTTCTTACTTGTTTTCCAGATTCTATGAATTCTGTTTTTGTATCTGTCCATCCCAAGCCCATCTGTAGTCCAATAGTTCTTAGTTTCTAAAATTTTCATCCATGTCATAACGGATGATCCCTTCAGATGCAACTGTTGGGGAAAGCCAAAAATAAAATGACTTCCTTTCACTTTTGTTTCTGATATATGAAATCATATCTGTGTCTCTAGCTTACTTATTCTCTAACAACTAGGTTTTTCTTTCGCCCTCTTGTTTTAATTTTCTGTAGAACTCTCAGTTTCATCATCAATGTTGCTATTGCTATCTTAATGATCCTTATTCAATTTTCTGGACTATCAAGGGAAGAAAAATGATGCAATTCTCCAAAGTTATTTCTTATACTAACTTGCTTGCTAATGAGAAAACAGAAAATATGGTTTATACGAAATAGGATATTATCAGGATAAGAAAACAGAAAATATCAGTGTTCTCTAGAATGTTCTTGAAACCAAATTATGCCAACCAGAGTCAAATAACCTCAAATTTGAGGCATGATGCTTTTTGAGGAAATCTACAACATCTAAACATTACAATAATATACGAACTACACCATATAAAATCCTAAAAATTAAGAAAACCCCAAACCTTAATTACTTGTCGTATACCACCCTTCAACAGTCAATCGAGGCACGTTTCCCTTAAGCTATGAAAGTTGGCTATATGGTCTAAACCCAAAACTATGGTTAAATCCCAAGCAATTCAGTGCTAAGTTATGGAAACCACCCATAGATTAATCATCAAAGATAGAAAACATTTCGACCATGCAGAAACAGAAGACAATGAGTTTCTAACCTGAATATAACAACTTATTCTTATTAACATTTTTGAACAAAATATTAACTACAAGTTGTAAATTACTTATTTTGGCATCATCTAAGTTTACTACTTGAGCCAACTAAACATACTTCAACTGATACTATTCCTGTATTCCACTAGCAGAATGGGTTCTTAACATTTACCCTCATCTCTAAACCATTTCACCCCTAATTTCCCATCTGAATTTACACAGTTGCTTGTAAGAGAAACATTCATGCCAAAATAACCACCACCCACTTGAGCAAGCGAGCAACAAAGACTTAATCAATCAATTCAAATGGACAGTACCAACAACAACAATCAAGATTTCCAAAACCCAACAAAAAAAAGTGATGATTACCCATGAGAGAGGCTTCGAGCATGTGCCTGGCCATGAGAACCTGGTCGGTGGGATTGGCTGCAGCAACCTCGTCGTTGCGGTTGTGGATCTTGCTCATACTGTGGAGGCTGGACAAGAGCACAGTGAAGAGTGTAGCGGAGACGGTCTTGACGACGACGGGGCCACTCCCTCGCTTGACCCGATCGAGGATCAGTATCACCAGCTTCCTCAACGGGGTTTTGAATACAAGGGTCAGTATCAGCGCCATTTCGGCCAGGATCACCGAATACAATAGCTGTATCATCTCCAGAGGAGCAGAAATCGAGAATCACAAGAATGGTGGTTGTGAAGAAGAAGAAGAAGAAGAAAAAACAGTCTAGCAAACCTCTGTATATGGAACCAAACTTTAACTTCAGTAATACTTCAATTTCATCGGTTTTGATAGTATCAGTAAGTAAAAGTATTTTGGTAGAGTACTTTAATTAATTTTCAGAAGGTTAAATCAATTATTAAGGATGGCGAATTCAAGAGGTACGTCGTCGTCACTAGTATAAAGACGGCATATTTACAGAGTTTGCCGTCACTAACTTAACTGAGTACGTAATCACGACTGACTTGTAATGGTCCGTCGTTCTTATGTAGTTGACTAAACAATGACCGTTATTGTTTAGCGGTTTGAAATAGGTTTGTTGGTGTGACTGTAAAATAAGTACGGTGAATCGGAGGCAGTCCGTCGTCCTTAACTATTAGTGACGGTAAAGTTATGGTGGTCCGCCATCACTAATATATTTAACTTAACACAATCCCTTATTCTTTTTTCCTCTCTTCTTCCACTATTTTCTCTCATCTCATATTCGTCATTGCTTTGCAATTTACCAAAGAATATGTTTCGACTTTGTCGGTCGAAGGTATGTCCAATTATATAGTTTATGTACATATAACTTGTTGTATATTTTGTAATTAAGTATTTACAACACATTTATACTGTCGTAATTAATTGTATTTGTCGCATATAAGAAATGGATCGAAGTTGGATAAAAGCGGAAAGACTGAGTGAGGCGAACATGTTAGAAATGGACAACTTCATCATATTTGCAAGAAAAAATGGCAATCAATATGGTGTGGATCGGTTCAAGTGTCTATATGCATGAAGTGTTGTTACGTTTGTGTGCACGATAAGAAGACCATTTGAATCATGTACTGAATAAATGTTTCTTTAGATTGTATAAGGTGCGGCGAAGTCTGAGAAGATTGAGAGAGCCACAATTGGTCAATGAATGTGATGTCTAGTTCACAAAATATGTTGCGCATTTGTTCGTAGACCATGTAGACCTTTCTCGGAATCCGTCTCAGGATGTCCGGATGAAAGAAACGAAAAAAGGATATGGTGGTCGAAATCGATGAGTTAGTCACTAGAGCAACTATGACGAAGTATATTCAGTTGGTGTTGGTGACGGAGCTGTAGACCCCGATGTACGAAAGCAGTGTCGGCACAGCTTTAATAGCACTATTACAAATTTTGTCTATTAATCAGAAGACCATAATGGCATACACGACTTTTGACAATGTCGCTAACGCATACTTATCGAACTACGCAACGACGAAAATATCTTTACATTAAAAAAATTAATTAAATAAAAAAATTAACTTGAACTTATTTTTTTATAAAAATAAAGAATAAAAAATAATTTTAATATCAATTTTAAAAAAATATAAAAAAAAACAATATTTCTTATATTTTATTTAAATAATTTTTTTGTTACAAACATAGTTTTTTATTCTTTATTTATAAAAAACACTTGCAAAATAAGTTAGAATAATTCTATTTTTTAATACAAGAGTATTTTCGTTATTTCTAAAAAAAATATATGCAAGGTGAAAGTTTGACTATTTAAAAAAGCTTAGATAAACACATGTACCGTTAAATGATGTTAAGTAAAAATGGCATGTTCCTAAAAGGAAATACGTGACATTTTCCCCAGATTTTTACCCATGGGGTCCGCCAAGGCACAATCCTACACAATACTTGGCACCCACTAACGAACCAAAAGCTTACATCACAATCAATTAGATTTTAAGCCTTCTTTAAGTTGGATACAAACAATTAATGAAGGTTGAAGCCACAAGTAATCCTTTTATAAATTCATAGTTTTCTGAAAATAGTTATGCAGATTATACCATTCTCATTCATATATATATAGAAATTCCCATACTTGCAGATGATTACTATTTATTATCAACTATGATAATTGATATGGTAAAAAAGGATAATTACATATTAGTACACTCGCCGAAACCTTATTCCATGATTATTCACTTAAGTTTAAAAAAAATTTCTCAGTACTCCAAGTTTAAAACGTTAACACTTAAGTTTAAATCTGTTAAATCTAACGGAAGTGATTTGTAAAAAGTCCAAACTACCCCTGGTATATAATTTTCAATCTTACATAATTGTTGGGATAATTGTCAAACTACTCTTTTACCCCTAATTAAACAAGAGACTTAACTAATATATTAAGGGCTAGATGGTCTTTACAAGTAACCAAATAAAATAATAATAATTTTTTAAATACCCTATGAAACATCAATTTTATCCCTCTCTTTTAACTTACCTATACATTCTCTCTAAGATAATCTAACCTAATGAATCAACCGACGCTAGATGGTCATCATAGCCTCGGCCTTACCTCGCCGTCGCCTCCACCGGACCTTGTTGTCGCCTCCGCTGGTCATCATCGATGCTGGTCATCAAACATAGAAGCTCTATCCCCGATTCCGGCGGTTCTATCTGCGGTCGCCGCGAGCTCCATCATTGGGAAGGTCTGCGAAGACGACTCAGCCTACTCTCCCTCGCCATGGCTTCCAAGACGACCTCGGAGGTCAGCGAAGGCCCCGTTCTCAGCCTTATCAGCAAGCGCCCGCCGTCTCCATCCTCATCGAAGGAACTTGAGAAGCTCCGGAAACCCCTCTCCGCCTCCGTGAACGAGGAGCTCAATATAGCCCTAACCACCAAGCACGCGAAGCCCCAATCTGGCGATGGTGATGGGGTTCTTGTTTCTGTTTCTAGGTTTGTGATTGTGGGTCGATTTGGTTTGGTGGTGGTGGTTGTGATGGGTGGTGGTGATTATGGGTGTGGGTTCTAGATTTATTGATTTTATTTGATTGTTGATTTTGTTGAACCAATTAATTCTGGCAATTTCTTGAACTCTGGAATATAATTTTTTATTTGTCATTTTATCAATCTAAAAGCGCTAGAGGAAAACGGAAGATATAATGAAGAGAGAAATTAAGTAAGAATGTGAATTGATGCATTTGTTTGAAAATTTGATGAATAGTTGAGAGCATTTTGGTCATTATACAAGTTTTTTATTATTATTTTTAATTATTACTTGAAAAAGAGTAGTATGCTCTTGAAGCATGTTGTTAGTTTATACCATCTAAAATTTATACATTGACGGACATTTTGGTCATTAAAATTTTTTTTAACAGTTTCCGTCACTAAAATGACTTAAGTGTTAACGTTTTAAACTTGAGGCACCGAGAAATTTTTTTTTTAACTTGAGTGACTGATCATGAAATGAGGTTTCGGCGGGGGTACTGATATAATTACGCCTATGAAAAACGTACCATCCAGCAAAGCACAACAAAATAAAAGTAGATGCTTACTATTTACCATCAACTACAATAACTGTCATTACCATCCAGCAAAACCTACTGACCCAAGAGGGAGCTATAAGTGCTATTAGTGCTTAATATTCTAACAAAATAGAACTTCAATTCGTTCAAAGTAGTTTCTGGTTCAATTGGCAAAAAGGAACCTCATATCCTCCACCGTTAATTTTCCCAGAGCTTCTGATGAGCCACCGACAGTGCTACAAATGACAGCAATAGAATAAGTTCAGTGTTAATAGTGAAAACCAGCAATCAAATTATTATACTAACCCTTCAAACACTAGTTCCTTCTTCTCTTGCAGCTTCAGGATCCTCTCCTCGACCGTGTTCTCAATCACAAATCGAACAATTCTACAAAAGAAAACAGCAATGTCAGTTCCCTCTTAATATTTTCCTATTATTGTTTTAAGGTTTTGTAGAACTCGAGCAATGACCTGATTGGCTTATACTGCCCTATACGGTGGATTCTATCTTGTGCTTGCCGCTCAACAGCCGGATTCCACCAAGGGTCCATCAGGAATACCTAGTGCATTTCAACAAATGAAACAACGAGCTCAAGAAATTCAGTAAGAATATCATTTCTCGCTTACACCAGAAATCAAGGTTATGACAGGACACATCAATAACTCCTTAAAATTGAAAGAAATGGAGTCTAAGAGAAGCCAGTTAAGAAAACTATTATCCAATCAGTGCACTAAAATTACTATTTAAGGAACCATGGATGGGACCATCGCTTACATGTGATGCAACTGTAAGATTGAGTGCGACACCTCCAGCTTTTAGGCTCATGAGGAAGATCTTGCAATCTGCCTCCTCAGTAAATCTTTTGATTGCCGTATCTCTGGCAGCCATGGACATACTTCCAACTAATTGAACACAATTTATGCCAGACTGCAAGAAGATTTGTTACATTTTGTGTAGTCTTGTTTTAGGTACAAAAAGGACACTGGAGAAAGTATATATTATCTTACCTTCTGAAGAGAGTAGTTTATCAGATCCAAGAATGACGTGAACTGGCTGAAAACAATTGCTTTTGCAGACCTGTCCCTTTCAACCATGAATCTAATTTCTTCTCTCTAGGACCAAAGAGAACTCCACTCAGCAGAAAAAAAACAGATAAACAATGATGAAGATGATACATATCTCATGTTTTATATGCATTTTAAAATCCATTATGGGGAGACATGTCAGGCAAAATCAGATCAATTTTGTAGTGTGGTAGCATGCTTGTCATATTGGAGACCCTGGTATGTACCAACATAAAATAATATCTAAGTTCTCTTGACAAACTTTTAAGTTGAATCATATTTTCAACTTCCAATTTCAGAGGCATTGTATCTGTAGTTAATTTAAATGTAGATTGTCACCATTCATCTTATCTATGATACATACATCTATGGTGCATTGTGAAGAGCTTGCTTAATTTTAAGTGAAAGCATAAAAAGGGAGCCAGACTAGCTCAAAACCCAGAAGTGAAAAACATGCATATGATCTCAAAGTCAACAAGGATTTGAACAAAGATTATGAACAGATTTGGAGATCTCATACCAAAGCATCAATTTTAGTGCTTGTCTGGAAATCATCAAGCTTTATTCTATTCAGAATACTTGAAGATTTGAACCCTTTAATAGTTGTTTTGGTAGACTGATCTCCAGCGTCCATATTTGTGGTGAAGTCAGCAGTAAGTGGCTTTGAACACGACGGGCATGAAACTTGTCCCAGTGAAGCAGAAAAGTCAATCAAACAAGCCTTACAAAAGACATGTGTACAAGAGGCAACCTGACACAGTTAAACCAAAAAAAAATCTAGATGAACATAGCACACAAGGGCAAGTACTCTCTTGAAATTAGTTGATATAGAAACAATTTATTTTTCTATAAAGAATCCAACAGGTAATAAATGTAACATGGTAGGCCAACTCACAACAGGATCTTCAGCTGGATCATGACATATGCCACAGACTTGCTCGACACCATCATTAGTGCCTGTGCTACCACCTCTTAGTGCAGCAGATCTAGAGTATACAACGAGGTAAGGATGATTGACAGCCTATTGTTTCCAAGGTAAACAAATTTTGTAAGTAATTATAAGAAAAATGTATGTAAATAACTAACTTAGAATATCATTAAAATCAAGTTTGTTGTTATCTTGATGCATGTAATATGAAATTACAGACACATGACATGATACAAAGGACGCATCAAATTCTGAACTACAATAGCATCGTGAACATTACATGAAATCTTAGCTATAAATTGAGATGCCCAAAAAACAGAAATAAAAAATATTAGAAATCATTTATTTAAACATCACAGGACTGCAAACTTATTAAAATTCATTCCTGTCTTACATCTTATATAAATGCATATATTAAAATATTGCCACAACTTCAGAAGCAAAAAACTGCACCATATTGTACAGTTTTGTATCTTAACGAAAGTGCAAATATTCAAATATAACTGAATGCAAATACTACTTCATATTGCAGTGTCATATCTTAAAGAAGAGCATGCCATTAATAACCAGAAATATTAAACACAAATGCTACCATTGATATGGAGTAACAAATGAAGATTAATCACCAACAAGAACCAAGACAAGTATTGCATAATTTGAATATACAGTAGATACAATGACAAGGCTATACCTGCCGCAGGCGAGTTAGGAGGTCAAATATGTGAGCATAGTTATTTGATACTGTTCCTGCTTGAATATATCTGCAAAGAAGAAAATAATTCAGTTATCCATGATACTTGTGTAAAAATGAAGGCATACAAAAAACATTTTTCACATTAATATTCTTGTAAAAGAGACATCTCCTTCAATGATGAATGCTCCACATCATAGGATGTATAGAAAATAAACGCACATCAAAACTTACGTGTAAAAACCAAAAAAGATGAGAACCCAAAAATTCTTCTTCTTAGTGATGGATGAATCAGATGAAGACATGTTTAAACTAGGATATCTCTCTTCCCTAAATGAGCAAGGAGACAACCATTGCATGGGAAAAATATTTGAGATTGCCTGAATTCTTGTCCAGCAACAGCGCTCAGTAATACATCTTATTTGATAGTCAGATCATGGAATAGTGGGTGACAACATAAACTAAAGTAAATGAGGTACTTACGTATTGAACTCTGCCTGGCTGTCATTATATACTGATTCATAGTAATCTTCTTCTCTAACATCCAGGGTGTCCCGCCTCAACGTAACCTGTTTGGGGAGGTGTGAGAAACAGGGTTTTTTACTCTCGTATAAAGTTGCAAATTTAGCCATTGAGCAAAAAAAATTACAATTCTAGGAGGAAGTGCAAGATCCGCAGCCCGACCCTTCTTTGTCCTTCTTAGCAAAATGTTCTTTAAGATTTTCTGTTTTAGCAATATCATTGCTCTTGTTCCTTCATTATGCCTAGAATGCATTTGAATTGGTGTAGCCACATACTGACATGATCAAGAATTAGCATCAAATCAGCACAGAATTCTTTTAGTAAACCACATAATCACTACAAACAAATTACTGTATGGTAAGAGATCATAGAACTGACTTTGTTCCACCAACAGAAATGTCTCACAGCCTTATGCGGACAGTTTTTACAGTCTGATGAGTGGCTGAAAATGCCATAAAGATAATAAGTAATCTCTACAACAATGCTAATTTACAGAAATTAGTAAGTAAACACAGTGTTGACTCAAATAAAAATATAGATAGTGACTTTGTAAAAGTATCACTATTCCCAAGTTTACCCATGCTGTCTCTGCAGATGGAAATATGGAATAGAAGATAAAATGAAACGATAATGAGAAGGAAAACATAAGAATATCTTTGAGCACTTCTGCGCTGAATTATAGAACTCTAAAATAAATAAGCAAACATGTTCCGAGACACCTGACGGGATCTATCTCTGGCTTTCTAGGGGAGAAATTACCTTTTCTCAGAATGCAGTACAGTAGTGATAACTAAAACATGCTGCAATATGATGCACCTATACGACTATTGTACAAACAGCAGAACGGCTTAATTATAATGCTATACCAACATCAACTACCTTCAAAAATTACATGTTTCTCTTTCAAAAACAAATCAAGCAATAATGGGACAAAAACAATGGTGATGGTTAATCTGTATGCTTCATGCAGAATCATAGATGGTTACATCTGACAGGACTATCGAAAGATTCTAGATGGAGCTGACCTACCAATTGAATGCAGGCATTCTATAGGTTCATAAGGCCCAAGCATTGAAGATATGAGTCACAATTAAGCCAACCATCTATTAAAACATGCACTAGACTGATCAATAAATAGAAGAGACAGAAAGAACAAAATTATCATACCTATAATCAAGTGTTTTGCAATTGCAATCTTTACACAAGTAATACGAGAACGGAACTATTTGCAGGAAACGAATCTGTGTAAGAAAATTAGAAAACTACTTAAGTTTTGCAACAAAAATGTACAATTGTCATTGACTTTCTCAAGTATGGAATACTTACCAAAGAGTAGAGTTCTCCAACACGGTTTTGAAGGGGAGTGCCACTTAGGGCCCATTTGTACAAAGACTCTAAAGCAAGAACAGCTCTTGCAGTGTTGCAACGCCTATCTTTTATAAAATGAGCCTACAATATTATCCAGAGTTATCATTACTAAATAGGTATTAAAATGCAGATTTCAGCAAGTCGTGAATGTGGTTCAACTAGAAAAATGGGCATAAAAAGAAAAACATCTAGAAGTTTGGAAATCAAAGAAAAACAGAAACTAGTAGTTGTATATTTAAGAAGTGAGAACAAAGAAATCATTTGTTTTCATCAAAAAAGGGGGAGAATATAATTGATCATTTGTTCATAAAAGGCCTCAATCAGTCATCCATAGAGTGGGAAAGAGACATCAGCGGGAGGGAAAAAACCTAAAGACCAAACCTACTAACAGAAAAACTCTCATGACATTTAAAAGTTTATGAGAACTTATGTTCTCAATCACAATAATTTGGAACTTTTGACGAATTACAAGTTGCTTTATGCATTTCATCTACAAAAACCCTAGTGTTATAAGGATAATGAAAATACCCTTTGACAGTTTCCACTTGTTCCATAAACAACAAGGATGGCATTTTGATGATTCAGATGGTAAAAATTATAAATTCCTCAAATACATTTAATCTTAAATTAAGTTATAAAATCTGATCCATGCAAGACAATCTTGGTTATAAGAATCTGCAAATTCATGTGGAGAGAGAAAAGACAGAAAGATGACATGACTACTTAGGTCTTAAAATTCACCTTGCAGTAAAGTAACAAGTTCATGGTACAAAAAAAAATAAACCTAAGAATTCTAATCCAACATACCTCATCCAAAATAATGCGCTCCCATTTGATGGAGTGCAAACATGATTTTTCTACCAGTAACGATTCTTCAGCAGTTTCCAAACTTTCTGCATTTAATTTTCTTTGTCTACCGATTTTCCGCCCACGCTGTTTTGATACGTTCTTCCAAGATTTTGTGCTTGTATCACCATCAATTTCAGTGCTGTCATCATCCATAGCAGAGTTTGTTTTCTGCTTCAATGTAGATTTTGCATCATTAGACTTTTTCTTCTTTTGCTTCGACTGCTTATCTGTTCTAACAGCATCTGGCCCACAGTAATATCTTTGATGAACTGGCATCTTCTCCCGACTTAATGACTTCCCACAATACGGGCACTTCATCTTGGGTGGCAACGTGTATTTCCTGTACTCAGATTCAACAATGGAGTATGTAGTTATGACAAAATCATAGTCCTTGAAGTTTTTGATATTCTTCCCTCGATTGGCACCATGATAAACCAGAACCTTAGTGCTTCCTTTCGATGTGAATCGCTCAATCTCGCTGACCCACTGACTCACAGCAACAACTGGACAAATTACAAGGGTGGTTTTGACTCTAGGCAAACTTGTGGATGGACCTGGTAATGATGAACACCCATCAGGTTCACACATATTTCGGAGGATCTGCCGCTTCACAAGGACAAGTGCAATGGCTTGGATGGTCTTGCCCATCCCCATCTCATCTGCAAGTATTCCTCCTCTAGTTGTGGATTCTTCCTGTTTTATAGCCCAGGCCAACCATTCCTTCTGATATCGTAGCAAAGGCATTATCAAATCTGATGATGCTTCAGCAGTCTCAGTTATAACTTCATTCTGCTGGCTTAAATCAGTATCCACTGTTAAATTCTCATCAATGAAATTCTCATGCTCTATTTCCCAAAAATGCCACATCAACTTTGGTTGTCCTTTCCAGTTTCGTTTCTTCCCAGGAGTATGGATACGTAGAGCTTCCATCTGCTGCCTAGCTAACATATTTTCTTCATTGACTACACCTGCTCTTACTTCCGCTCCCTCACCAGACGATCCTATCCCCGCCTTCTTTGCTCTGGCCCTCTTTTTAGTTGGAACCCCAGCATGATCAATCATATCAGCAAGGGGTTCATGATTTAAGTCCAAACCTACTGTTTCTTCATACTTTTCACCTACATTATTAATCTCAACTGGTCACCAATAAAACCCTATGCTTGAAAAAGGATACAAAATTTAACAGCCACTACAACCCTATAGCTTCTAGCAAAATATCCTACACACTTTCCTTCTATTACAAACATAACCCTATTGAGCTCAGTGCCATTAATCATATCATACCCAATTTATAAATTTCTCCAACATAAAGAATTAATTCACATAAAGAATCGCAGCAACACAGAATTTAACACCGGAAACAACCATATATCATACATATAAGGGAAAAGGGTAAAGTACCTTCACTGCTGCTGGAATCAGACTCCATAAAATATACAGAATCAGAATCAGAATCAGAAAATACTACAACCCCTTCCAAATTTATCCCACTCCCCTGGTTGTTACTATTGTCTACATCAAATCCACCACCTTCCTGTTGCTCAACAGCCGATTCTACAAACATACAATCATCACAGCCACAATGAGAAATCAATAATCAAGAGAAAAATTAACAAAGAAACACTTGTGCCTTCAAGAAGCCACTCGAAACCCCAAATCCAAATGAAATTGACCACGAGAAAGAAACCAAAAAAGAAGAATGATTGGAGAAATAAAAATCCCCAGTTCTAGGTTTTCTCATGCTTCCCATAAAATTCAAAGAAAACCGCAACATTCCTCAATTAAATTCACAATCTCTTCTCTTGCACACTGTCGGTGACCAAATCGTATCAATTCTCCACGAGAAACCAAAAAACTGAAGACAAGACAAGAAACAATGAGTATAGAAGAGTAGTGAGTGATGTACCGTCGTCGAGTGAGGGAGCGGAGAGTCGTCGACGAGAACGTAGCTCCATTGTTGCAGTATTGTTAGGGTTTTGGGTGGTTAGGGGTTTTGGATTATAACGAAGTTGTTGGGAATGGCAAGACTTCCTGTGGAAGACTGAAACGCTTTGGTAATGGAGCGTGCGTGCTGGGCGGCGGGAAAGTCACTCCGCCCTACGTGGCGCGTAATTGCCACGTCAGACACCGGTTCGGATAATTCTCTCTCTTGTTTGTTTTAGTAGGAAATTGCAATAGGCGTTTAGACCATGCAAATTAAAGGATGCAATCTATAGAAAATTAGAGCTATAATAAAAACCTAAGAATTATTATCATTAGTGAGCAGCTTTGGCATAGTGGTAAAATTAGGAGTGGATTAGTAGTTATTGTTTTGGTTGGGTTGGGTTTGTTGGGTGGACTTTGAGTTTTGAGTAATATAGGTTTCTAAAAAAATTATCATCAATAGATCAATGATTGTGATAAATATATGAATTTCATTATAATTATTACAAATTACTAAAACTCTAATATCTAGTCTTTCTTTTCCTCGACTTGCTATCATTTTACAGAACCCTACCTCTCTCTTAGCAACCGTTGTCACCTCTAGAACCCATAAGCAGCAGTCATATCTCTGCCCCGCAACAAACTAGTGCCTTCGTGCCGCGACAGACTAGAGCTCTGCACCGCTATACTTGTTGTTTGTCTCCTTGCTCCAATCCTTCACTTGGATCGCTCTCCTCAGCCTTCAAATCTCACCGGAGCATAGATCTACAGCTCGCAATGCAACCAGACTCCTATAGGCTCCAATTTGAACCACTTGGACTCTTACGGTCAGGGGTGGATCCAAGGGGCAAGTCCCCCACCCCCCGATCATAATATATATAAACGTGGTCCAAAATTGTCGAGTTACTTAGTCTAGTGGTACGAAATTATTATTTTTACTATAAGGTCATGGGTTCAAGTCCTGTTATTCACAAATTTTCAAGTAATATAGTATTGGGGTGTATAACAACGTGGAACAATTCTCTAGCAAAAGTAACCAAGAGAAATA